>CAKALU010066716.1:0-54092 GCA_916700995.1 Hozukius guyotensis
GTGTTGCTGATGCCATAGAGGAGAGAGTTGCAATAGTCAAGGCGGGAGGAGATGAAGGCGTGGATGAGTTTCTCTGCTGCAGGGGGTGTGAGGGAGGGACGGATCTTTGCGATATTGCGAAGGTGGAAGAAGGATATTTTGACCAGTTGGCGGATGTGGGGCTCGAGGGAGAGGGTGGGGTCAAATATAACACTAAGGTTACGTGCCTGGGGGAGGGGGAAACAGAAGTGCCATCAATGTTGAGTGTGAGGTTGTTGGTTTTGGTGAGGGTGGATCTGTTTATATAACATGGCAAACTGCAGCCCAACAGGCAACAACAGCTATCAGTGTGTCAGTGTGCTGACTTGACTATGACTTGCCCCCAAACTGCATGTGATTATCATAAAGTGGGCATGTCTGTAAAGGGGAGACTCGTGGGTATCCATAGAACCCATTTTCATTCACATATCTTGAGGTCAGAGGTCAAGGGACCCCTTTGAAAATGTCCATGACAGTTTTTCCTCGCCAAAATTAAGCGAACATTTGGAGCGTTATTTAGCCTCCTTCGTGACAAGCTAGTATGACATGGTTGTATTCTTTAGGTTTTCTAGTTTCGTATGAAGTATCTTCACTCTAGCTATAAAATTGTGCCCGCTACAACCTAGAACAAAGTGTTAAAACGAATATGCGTTAAAGCGTTATTATCGTGTTGATGTACGTGTGTGTATATGTGCTGTACTGTATATGAATAGATGGATGTGTACATGTATGTACTGTATATGCATAACTACATTTAAATGTATTGTCTAGCCTATACTTATATATATTTATAATTTTGTTGTGATCATTTGAAGACTAAAATAATTTAAAGATAAATTCAATAATTAATTGTTCACAAAAATGCCACTGTTATTAATAATAATAATAACTTTATTTATATAGCACCTTTCAAAACAAGGTTACAAGGTGCTTTACAATAAAAGCATGATAAAAGTAATTAACATCCAGAAGATCTAAACAAGATAAAATCCTATAAATAGTTACAACAAAGCACCATCAGCTAAGAAAAAGCCATAATATAAGAGTGAGTTTTAAGAAGAGATTTAAAGGAAGGATTATGTGTCTGAAGTTCCACACTTCAAAGACATATTTCAGGTAGAAGATTTGAGTCCCTGCTGCTCCTACTGTTCTTTATGCAGGCCAGTCCTGCGCTGTCTCCTTTTTTTCAACCAGCAGCAGAATTACCTTGCGGGCCTAATAATCACGTCGCATAATGCCGAGCGGTCTCTGGGAACGATGGGAGCTGATTGCTCTCGATCATAATGAGCTACTGGAAAATAGATTTGTCCGGCACAAATTATTTCCCAGGGAAATATCCACTGCCCGCCGTTGTTTTGTGTTTCCAATCAGACACAGAGGCCTGACAGCTAATCAGCCCGTCGTTAATGAGACTCCGTTGTAAATGACACCTCTGAAACGCTTTAAGAGTAAAGAGCTGACAGCCAACTCTGAGCCCACTGTTAGAAAATATGATCCCACTTGAATAATATGTTCCTGGATGGTGTAAAGTACCATTTTAGATGACAAATACAGACCTCCTGTGAAACAACCACATTGAACACAAGCAAATAAAAGTAGGGGAAAACAAGAGTGAGTCATCAGTAACACTCAGAATAATCATGCAGCCACCTCGAACAGGCGGATGTCACAGTAAAAAAAATAAATGAAATAAAATAATAAAAAAAGATGTACAGGTTGTAGTATGTGGGTGCCTCAGTCAACACTCATCGTCATCGTGACCTCTTCACCCCGGCCACCTACAGTACACGTGTACAAAGCAGTCAAACTCATCCTCCCACACACACACACACACACACAGGCTGTATTAGAAACCTCATACTATACTAGTAGTACGTACTGATTTGGCCAAAATGCAGTATGCAGTATGCGAACAAAAGCTAAATCTACAATATGCCAAAAATACCTGGATGTTGTACTGATTTGGAAACAATCCCAGTATGCATCGGACCAGTCTACCTCGCCTACTGTATCCCACAATGCAAAGCGCTGGACCGCTACAGGTTACGGTTAAAACAACAACAGCAGCCAAAAACAGCTCGTTTCTTTACATTTTTCGTAGCTATTTCATCACTAAATTCACTTCGGAAATTTTTTGAGGCAAGAAATCAACTGTGTAGATTTTGAATATCGACAGTTTTACAATATTAGACGGTGGTATTGAACATTTGCTCCAACGTTTTCGGAGTTTAGAAGCTCCACAAACTGCCGTCACAGCCAGCTAGCGCCTGCAGACACCGCTATGAGCTGGCTGGAGCTCTCTCTACAGAACGTACTCGTAGACGAGGGGCTTTTTTTTCCCCTGTTGACAGATAGTTTGTTTAAATATCACAACATAAATGTCCATTTTTAATTAATAGGAACCTGTGGTTATCTGCATTTTTGGAGTTGAAAAGCTCCACAATCGCCCACGGGCATAGTTCGCTCGCCAGTTGGCCAGTGACGCTCACAGAGCGGCTACAGAGCAGCAGAGTGGCGAGGGAAGAGGCGAGGGAGAGAGTAGCCTCTGACGGGGCAGAGAGATACCTGCTGAGACAACATGACCCTTTTTAACATTACTGTAATATCTGGAGGGAGATCAGTCCACTGTTTTGTTGCTGTAACTGAAAAAGCAGTTTGAGTACATTTTTGGTTGAGTAATGTTTAATATTTACCGTCTCCCGTCTTATTTCACCAGCTGTTAGAATAAATAGTTTAAGGGGTTGTGGAGCTAAACTTGCAGTATCTTATAAAGTAAACAAACATCAGTCAAGTTGTATTTTTCCATAATATTGCAGTAATGGTACGAGTTCGTTTTTTTGTCCAGTGCTGTAAGAGCTGGTATAAAGGCTAAATCCTGGTCTAGCATACTGCAAAATACATCGCTTTAACCGTTTCACACTGCATACTACTGAGGAACGCAGTATGTACTGTATACTGCGTTCCTCAGTAGTATGTAGTAGGCGGTTTTGAATACAGCCACAGACTTCATCTCAAATGCAACTTCATCCCCCCACAACGCCCACGTCCCCCAACTATAAATGATTGTTTGTCCTGTATGGTTTTTGCGGCTGCTGACATTTCATCCCTGTCTCTTTGAATGGTAGCTGCACTCAGCCATCGTGGTAGCCTTTTGGAGACGGAAATGCACTCTAACCTGATGATCCATGCCCCGATTCCCAGAGGCTAAATGTGTGTGTGTGTGTGTGTGTGTGTGTGTGTGTGTGTGTGTGTGTGTGTGTGTGTGTGTGTGTGTGTGTCTGCTGACTTCAACAGCTGGCTTCTTCAGGCTGTCAGCAAGCACATCTGCCTAATGATATCACTGCTGCTTGTTGATGTGTGAGGTGCAGAGAGGCAAACAGAGAGGAAAAGGAGGGCAAGACAAGACAAACACATATTTATCACCACAACAGTCCACTGACAAACCCCCCACCCCATGCTCACATTTTTTTTTCAAAAGCAATGCTCACATGCCAATATGTACAGTACATGGAGAGAGTTATTAGCCGGTGTAATTGCTCCTCTGGTCCATACTGGCCTGGATGAGATCACTTCTTAGCACGATTCCAATGTAAGTGATGGAGGACAAAATACAGTCCTCCATCTGTGCATTCAGAAGTCATTCAAAATGAGCCTTCAACAGTCTGAGTTAGTCAAATCAAGTGCTCCTAACGGCATCTGCAAGTTTTCACAGACCGGAGGAAAACAACCAATCAGAGCTGATCTGGAGTCTGCCGTCTCTGAGTAGCTGTCAATCACTCTCGAACTCTGACCAAACGGTCAAACTAGGCAGCGCTGATCAAATATGAATCAATATTCTGTTACTGTAATGCCTATTTCTCTCCTCAGATGTCTTCAGAAACATCTTGTAGTGTACTGTTTAGCTGTAAAATGAGAAAGTTTGTGACCTGGCAGCCACGTTGAGATCAAGTTGAGGGAAAACCAAGCACCGCCCACCAGCTGGAGCACAGCCAATAGGAACGCTCTCTCTCTGAAATGACCTGTGATTGGTCAAAGTCTCCCGTCACAGGCTAGATTTTTTAAAGCCTGAAAACAGAGCCATGAGGAGTTGCAGAAGTCTAGTTATCTCTCAGAACACTTGAATTACAATATGCTGAAAGGTTATTATGGGACTTTTGCCCAATGATGCCAAAAAAATAGTTGCCAACTGAAGCTTTAACTAAAACATTCACCTCCATCTCAACAACAGAGGATTTACGGCGCAGGTCAATTGAAACCAACAGCACATTAACAAAATACACCTCTCAACCACAAATAAGAGATAAGTTTTAGCCACCTGAGTGGTGGAGCGTTGGCAGCGCTGCTGCTAACTGGCTAGCCCCGTTAACAGTCACTACATGTATCACCTGCTGGGAGGTCCTTGGAGGCGGCCTCCCCTCACCCCTCACCCCTCTTGTTCTCCGCTGGAATCACTCTGCTTCTGGTCTCTTTCCTCTTCATTTGCTGCCGGCGGACTGTTAATGTTATCACTGCTGCAACTGGCAGGATTTTCTCTGACCTTTTCTGCTTCACCTTTTCGGTCCTTTATTGTCCATTTCATTTGTATTTTCACTTTCTGTCTTGATTTCATTGTATTATTTACCGCTTGATCTCTGACATTACATGGATGGATCCACTTGAAGGAGGCTGCATGGTGGTGCAGTGGTTAGCACTGTCGCCTCACAGCAAGAGGGTCGCAGGTTCGAATTTGGCTTTGGGACCTTCTGTGTGGAGTTTGCATGTTCTCCCCGTGTTAGCGTGGGTTTTCTCTGGGTTCTCCGGCTTCGTCCCACAGTCCAAAGACATGCAGGTTAGGTTCATTGTTGACTCTAAATTGCCCGTAGGTGTGAATGTGAGCGTAAATAACCATAGTCTGGTGTCCAGGGTGTACCCCGCCTTCGCCCAATGTCAGCTGGGATCGGTTCCAGCCCCCCTGCAACCCTGAATAGGATAAGCGGTTACAGATAATGGATGGATGGATCCACATGACGGGGTGGGGGTAGGTGACGACGGTCGGTACCACTGCACCTGCTGTATAGGTAGCCTATATCGTGTAACCACTAATCAGATGGGCTGTTCCAACATCGAGTGGGACACAGCCTGCAGGTCAATTTTTTTCCCCCACGCTGGTGGTGGCCTGGCCACCCACTGGGTGGGCCGGCCCATCTGGCATTTGCCAGAATTGCCAGGTTGCCACAGCTCAACAAGGAAACACTGGCCCTATAGACGACAGATTCCATAATAACCTTTCAGCATATTGTAATTCAAGTGTTCTGAGAGAAAACTAGACTTCTGCTCCTCCTCATGGCTCTGTTTTCAGGCTTTAAAAGATCTAGCCCGTGACGGGAGGCTTTGACCAATCACAGGTCATTTCAGAGAGAGAGCGTTCCTATTGGCTGTGCTCCGGCTGGTGGGCGGTGCTTGGGATTCAACAAGGCTACCGGTAGCTAAACAGTACGCTACAAGATGTTTCTGAAGACATTTGAGGAGAGAAATAGGCATTACAGTAACAGAATATTGATTCTATTTGATCAGCGCTGCCTAGTTTGACCGGTTGGTCGGAGTTCACGAGTGATTGACAGCTGCTCAGAGACGGCAGGCTCCAGATCAGCTCTGATTGGTTGTTTTCCTCCAGTCTGTGAAATCTTGCAGATGCCGTGCAGGACACCGGAGGACACCGAGACACATGATTTTTTTCCGATTACCTGTCTCATGCACTACTGTCAGGATATATAGTGACGTCTTATAAAAATAACTTTTTTAATCATATTTGCTCCGTTTCTACCCACTGCTGCTTTAAAGATCTAAACTCTTAAATAAATGTGCTGTTGTTTGAACGGGGATCACTTTTCCTCTCTATTCAAGCTGCCTCTTAAAGTTTGGAATAAGTAATCTAGGATTTTTTTTCCCACAACACTGACTGAACATGGAGCATCAACACGACTGCAGGCCCGTCTGTCCGGTGGGAGCTCACCCCGTGTGTTTACATGCTCTGCAAACACACATCACACACTCCCTCTTTCTCACAGACTCAAACACACTTACACATTTTGTAAACGTGCTGGGAAACAAACACTCCACCAGGCTAAATACAAGCACACACGCCAGGCTCTGTTATTGGACGAGGTGTTGGATATACTGTCAGAGAGACTCCCAGAAGAAGCGTTTAGCTTTCTGAGGATAGTGGCGTTCACCTGCCGCCCTGACTGTCAAAAGGAATGCATTTACTTACACTCCCTCCGCTGGGAAGAGCTATATCCTCTGTATTCACTGCACAGATGATAGGCACTCTTTTGTTTTATTCGCCCATTGTCCTAGACTTGAGCAGAGCGAGAGTGAGAGAGTGAGAGAGAGAGAGAAACTGGTTTGACAGGCTCCATGTCTTCACTTAATGACGCATACCGTGGTAACACAAAGCAGCAAATGAACCGTTACTTCACCACTTCCCGTGCCTCGCATTACGACTGTATTCATCATCCACAATTGATTCACAAACTGCCTCTGAAAGCCTAAGCAAACACACTTGGAAGATAGAAATGATAAAAAATAAATATATACATATATATATTTTGGTAATCTAACATCTCAGAATAAAGACCTCCACGATTAATTAATCCGAGGACCAAAGAACATTTGCACATATTCCATTCGGGCTCATTACTGTAAGAGCTGAGCTCCTTGTTAATCTCTTGCAAAGGTCAGATTCAACAGACCGGGGAAATTGCACTTTTCTGTCAGAAGGGAGGTGGAGGCCCGGCTCTGGTCTGCAATTCAATGCACGAGAGGACTTGTGGGTTTGCCCTCCTGGTCCCAAATAAACGTTTTCACACAAACAGCTTTCTATTTTGGGAACACCGATCACGTTCTGAGCGTAAATTCAGTCTGAATTGTTTTCTATAACTGACTCTACTGCTGCCTTTCCTCGTTTCCTAGCCTTTATAGTGTGTGTGAGAGGGAGAGTGTGAGAGTGTGTTTGTCATCGCAGTGTAACATACAAAATGAGATAACGTCACCGACCAAATGCTTTATCTTGCTGTGAAGCCTTGAGACCAGTTCAGGAAATGGGTTTTATTCTTTTAAGAGCCAGCATTTTCCCCACACTTTGTCATCATCATCATCATCATCACCATCACCATCATCACCATCGTCATCATCATTATCATCATATCATGTACAAAATGGCACAATAATGTATCCATAACAACGAAAAATAGGGACAAATATTCAGACGGGTCATTTTGAACACAACAAACTGTCGTAAAGTACAACACGTTATTATGACTTCACTATGTTGGATTCATTTATAAAAATAAAAATAAACATTTACAATAAAAACATGGTTTCACTGGTGGTGGTGTTCTGCCTCTCTGTGTGATCGGTGTTGAAGCTGTGGGTGGGTGGGTGGAGGTGTTGAAAAAAGATGCTGCACGTAAAGCTCACCCTGGGAAAGCCTTTCCAAGCAGTTACACCTACAGCGTACAAAGCCAGTGACCCATGCACGATGCTCGATGCATTTCATATTTTATCTACAATATAGTAAAAAAAACAAAGTATGTACATGAAGATCTGGGTCCATCATACATATCGTCTAGTGTCCCTCTTGCACAGTATCTTTTTGAACGACCTCCTGAAGTCATTGTTGAAGATGGTGTAAATGATGGGGTTCAGCGCGCTGTTGCAATAGCCGAACCAGAAGAAGAACTTGAACAAGGTGTCGGGCACCGGGCAGGACTCGCACAGCGTCATCAGCATGTACGTAAAGAAAAAGGGAAACCAGCAGATGACAAACACTCCAATGACCACCGCCAGGACAAAGGTGAAGCGTTTCTCCCGGTTCTGTCGGCCCTTCCAGCGGCTGCCCTTGGTGCTCGGCTCCCTCTTTTGGACGCCATCGTCGTCCCCCGGTTTGATTTGGCACAGTTTGGTTTTCCCCTTCGACGTCTTCTTTTTGATCGAGCAGGGATTGTTCACTTTGTGGTCGGAGGACGACGACTCATCGAGGTCCACCCCGTTGACCTCGCCCTTCTCCTCATCTGCTCCCCCTTCTCCTCCCACTCCCTCCTTCAGCTCGATGTCCCGCTCGCCGTTCAGCTTCTCGTGGCACAGGCGGTCCCCTGCGTCACCGGCGCCCACGCCGTTCTCCTTCTGGTTGGCCGCGGCGACCGTTGCCGTCTTCATCATGTCCTTCCGCTTCCTGTCTCCCGGTGGTGCCCGCGTCCTCTTTTTGGCGATTTGGTAGATCCGCACGTAGACCAGGACCATGATGACACAGGGGAGGAAGAAGGAGCCGATGCAGGAGGAGATGACGTACCACATATCGTTGTTGATCTTACACACGGGTTCCTCCACGCTGTTTTCCTTCTCCATGGTGATTAGAGGAGGGAAGGAGATCACTGCCGCAATCACCCACACGATGAAGATGATGCACTTGATGCGTCGTGGCGTCCTCTTCAGGTTGTACTCGATGGCCTGCGTGATGGACCAGTAGCGGTCTAAACTGATAGCGCAGAGGTGGGCGATGGAGGCGGTGCAGAAAAGAACATCGAGTGCCAGATATATCTCACACCACACCTCGCCAAAGTACCAATATCCCATGAGCTCGTTGGCCAAGGAGAAAGGCATCACGAGGGTAGCCACCAAAATGTCCGCCGACGCCAGCGACACCAAAAATAAGTTCTGCGGAGCCCTCAGGGCCCGGCTTGTAAACACGGCGATGACCACCAGCACGTTGCCGAACACCGTCAGCAGGATCATGATCGCCACCAGCACGGTGAGCGGCAGGGAGATCCGGAGGCTGTACGGGGCGACATCCGGAAGGTTGGTCGTCTGGTTGGTCTCGTTGTCGAACCCCATCGGAGCAGATTGGCCCACTTCCTGTGCGAGTTCACCTTAGGTTACCAAATATCATCACCAGGAAAGGACGGAGCTAGTAGCTCGCAGCGGGGCTGAGAGAGGAAGAGTCACTCCTCTGAGGCTTTCCCGGATTTTTCTCTTTCATTGTGTACTCCTCAAGGAGAAGCTCTTATTATTTAGTTCATCTGAAAAAAAAAAAAAACACTTTTCAATCTTTTATAACAGTTTATATGATTATTCTAATAATATAATTAGCTCAAACATTATTTCCCTGAGAAATAAAAACGTGCGTAATAATCTTACCTGAGGCAGAAAGCGGTGACACAACCTCTCCAGACGCACGGGCATTAAAAAGGCTGTCAGTGGGTAACTTCTTTACGCAGATCAATAGGGAGCGAAGAGGATCCATGTGTTGGATGAAGCGTGAAGTCTTCCCTCCGTGTCTCCTCTCTCTCTCTCTCCACACACACAATGGTCCCTGTGCTGCATCTAGTGGTGCTCCGCCGCGGACCTAATAGAGCGCTAATCATGTTATCCTGCTGTGTGTCTGTCTGCTGTGTGGAGTCTCTCTCCTCTCCTCAGCTCAGCTCAGTGTCAACCAGAGAGACACTCCCTCTCTTTATAGCCCGCACGCTGCAAAAAGTGTCAACATGGACGGACATGTGGGTCCGACAACATGTGACACCAGGAACACTTGTGACGTAGAGAAGGAAAAACACAATGAGAATTTTTTTGTAACACTTCATGGTAATTAGGTGATAATTAGCAAATAACTTATTTGAAATTTACTTACTTTTTAATAAAAAACTTTTTAATTTAATACTTTGTTTGTCTCTGGACTTTTATTATTATTATTTTATATCTATTATAAACATTATTTAATCATTTTATACTGCTATTTCGCAATAAGCAGTAATAAATAGCAGATAATATATTTAATACATTTCCAGGAAAAGAATACAAATTTAATTGATATTTTTTTATTATTACATTATTTCCATGTCTGCTAATAAATAGATAATAATTAGCAAGTAACTTGTTTGAAATTTCTTTGGAATTACTGCCAAATTACCCCAATATTTACCTCAAAATTGATCAAAAATTACTTTGTTTGGCTGTCTTGACTTGGGACTTGACTCTGGACTTTTATTATTATTATTTTATATCTATTATAAACATTATTTAATCATTATATTCCACTATTTCCCAATAAGCAGTAATAAATAGCTGGTAATTTATTTAATACAGTAATAGCGGTAACACGTCATGGTAATTAGGAGATAATTAGCAAAGTAACCTATTTGAAATTCCTTTGGAGTTACTGCCAAATTACCCCAATATTTACCTCAAAATTTATCAAAAATTACTTAGTTTGGCTGTCTTGACTCAACTCTGGACTTTTATTAAAATTATTATTATTATTATTTTATATCTATTATAAACATTATTTAATTAGTAAAATATCTCGTCAAAAATCTGTAAAATATCAGAGAAATATTAATACATTTTCAGACAAAGAAATGTAAAATATCCAAAAAAGAATTAACCAGCTGCAACATTAAAGTGATGAACACATTAATGCATCAATAATTAAAATACAATAATATATTAAAGATTATTCTGCAGAAGCTATTTCCCAATAAGCAGTAATAAATAACAGATAATGTATTTAATACATTTCCAGGAAAAGAATACAAATTTAATTGATATTTTTTTATTACTTTTTTATTATTTATTACTTTATTTCCATGTCTGCTGCTAGATAAATAAAAATTAGCAAAAAACTTCTTTGAAATTTCTTAAAAAACTGATTTGCTGGCCTCCAGTCCCGCTTTTAGTTCCTCTGAAAGGTTTAAACTGCACATAATATACCTAAAATACCATACTTATGAATTATTCATATTTACCAGGTGCTGACGTGACTACTGTTTAGCTTGTGAAATTAAATGACATGTTCAATTGTTTCCACAAGATGTACGTAATTACATTCGGTAACAGATTTCATGGTAATTAGGTGATAATTAGCAAGTAACCTATTTGAAATTTCTTTTGAATTACTGCCAAATTACCCCAATATTTACCTCAAAATTTATTGAAAATTACTATATTATAAACATTATTTGATAATTACATTGCGCTCCAAAACAATATGAAATTAAATTGCTTTTTATATTAACTTAACATATACATATATGGGCTAACATATACATTAATATGTACAATACTGACATCGTAATGATGATTAAAAAAAGTTTAATGAAAAAATAAATTGCTCTGTAATAATTACTACCTCTCGTGACACTAAAGTGGTCATATATGAGTTTTGTATTTTTGTTAAGAGTGTTTCTGTTATTGTGTCCCTGTAGCCGACATACTTCTGCCATAATAAAGACTAAATAATACAATGATAGCTAATTAGAAATGTATTTATATAGCACCTTTCAAACACAGAGGCCATTCAAAGTGCTTTATATAAGGTAAAACATCGTAATAAAAAAAAACAAGCAAAAATAAAATAAAATATGGATAAAAATAAAATAAAATTACACAGGTAAAACACAGTTACAGTGCAGTAATACGTGTCCCCAAATTATAATAAATAAAAGTGCATTAGAGAAATGAATCATAAAAGGCAGGAGAACTGCAGGATTTTTATTTTAGATTTCATAGAGGATAAAGTTGTGGTGTATTTAAGCATAATGAGGAAGTAATCTATGTTACTAATTAAAAAAGAATAACATATGTGTTTGATCATCATATTATATCTGGGCAAGGTGCTTCACTTTGTTATCAATTTGATCTGGTGATTTAAAGTTGGTTCATTTTTATCTATTTTATTTAGATACAAATTTAATTTTCCATAAATAGTGTGGTTGAAAAAAAACCGTCAGTATCTACTTAATTTATTCTCCAAAACTAGAATATTTCTGAAACTGAACCAATAAAACACACATTCACAGACTTAAAACACAGACAATAGTTAGAGTAAACCACAGCTGCTGCTGGGGCAGACATTTTTTGCAGTGCAGCTGCTAGACTCGTTGCTAAGCAGCAGCCAGAGCCACACCACGTGGATATCAGCAGAAAGGCTTTATCACTTTGTCCAAACTTCATTTATTTAGCCACCTTTTTACACTTCATGTCCAACACACGAGGGAGTCCCCAAACTTAGTCAGGAGCAGACCTCAGACTGATTCACACACCTGTATCTGATGAAGATTAGCCCAAAGGAACCATCTGGCCAGGTGCTCTGGTGTTTACAGATGTGACTTGGGAACATTGATAGAGGCAGGTGCAGGCTGTCCTTACCAAAAAGAAGCTTATTCAAGTGTGCTATTAGTATACTTCATTCAAGCTCAAAATAAGAGAGTATGCTTTCAGTTTACTGTTTATGTACTTATTAGAGATATACTTAACTAAATTATACTTAAGTATACTTGGCTTATGGTGCCTTCAAATGAAACTCGTGAGCTTGTGTTTACATCATTGGAAGTCGTGTACATGACATACTTGACGTTCAAGTGGGAACGCCACGCCAAGTCGTGAGAACACTTGTAATTATAAATGCAAACATAACATGATGAAGGCAAATATTTAACATTACCTGACACCTCACGTCATTTGCCCAGGGCTGTTTATCTAGATGATAGCTGTCATAATGATACGTAGCCTGAAAAATAAGCTTCTTCTTGTTTACTTTCTCCACATACATAAGGTGTGGTAGGTGATGGCAGCAGATATGCAACAGTTAAAGTAAGTTAAAGCTTCAGTAGGCAACAATTGTTTTGCCTACAGCAACACATGTTATGTGAGAAGCAGCTGAACTATTTTTATTTTTTTATTTTTTGTCAGGGAGACTTCAAAACTCAAAGGGAGGCAGTGTGGGCAGTGAATAACTTCACCAGCACGGGCACTGTGGAGCAAGTGGTCCATCTGGTGCAGAGTGGGGCCCTGGAGGCCATCATCAACCTGTTGCAGGTCAAAGACACTAAAGTCATTCTGGTCATACTGGAAGCCATCAACAACATCTTCATGGTGAGGAGAGAAACAGCTCAACTCTTTGCACTCTAATTAGTCTAAAACGTTCTACAGTTTGACCTAAAACCTGCTGTAAACAGTGTATTTTTGGCATCATTGGGCAAAAATTCCATAATAACCTTTCAGCATATTGTAATTCAAGTGTTCTGAGAGAAAACTAGACTTCTGCACCTCCTCATGGCTCTGTTTTCAGGCCATGACGGGAGACTTTGACCAATCACAGGTCATTGCAGAGAGAGAGAGCGTTCCTATTGGCTGTGCTCCAGTCATGTGAGCAGTGTTTGGTATTTCCTCGACTGGTCTCAACTTTCTCATTTTACAGCTAAACAGTACACTATAAGATGTTTCTGAAAACATTTGAGGAGAGAAATAGGCATTACAGGAACAGAATATTGATTCATATTTGATCAGCGCTGCCTACTTTGACCGTTTGATCGGAGTTCGCGAGTGATTGACAGCTGGACGGCAGACTCCAGAACAGCTCTGATTGGTTGTTTTCTTCTGTGAAATCTTGCAGATGCCATTAGGAGCACCGGAGGACACAGAGGCACATGATTTTTTTCAGATTACCTGTCTCATGCACTACTGTCATGATATAGTGACCGTTTTATAAAAATAACTTTTGCTCCATTTATACAGCTTTAACTCTTAAAAAGAAGTTTATTATTGGTCTTCTTCATTGGTTGGTTTCATTAGATAATATGTATAAATATGAAACTAGCAGTAAGTGAAACAATATGTTTTAATTTTTTATAGTTCTTAGAATGTAGGACTTGCTAACAAATATAACAACAAAGGTTAATAATTACTAAAATGATGAAACACTACTATAAGATTTTAACTCATGAACAAGTTCAGTATTATCACAACTAACAGTGTCAGCCATGATGATAAAAACCAACGTTAACTGCTTTAGCTTGTTACCAAAATCACTTTGAAATTACAACCACAAAAACTCACACAACTTTGCAAAAATTACAGAACATGCAGATACTAAATTTAACAGTAATTCCCGTAACTTTTATGGCTGGATTCCACATATGACTTATTTCTGCGTCATTTCAGCAAATCAACAAAAGGGGAACATCATTTCTTCATATTTCATCCATCAGGGAATTCTTAATTTTCCAAACTCCCAGAGTTTTCCTGTAACTGGAGACTCTTCTTACCACAAAAGCTCTGACTCTCAGTCACTGTTTGTGTTTTACTTCCCTGGTTAATTTAAAATCACTCTGGGAGAGCTACTTAGAGGAGGAAATTCCTGAGGAGCGATGGGAGGACGTGGTGTACCCTCCTCGTCCTCAGTCTCTGCTGGACGTGGTGTACATGACTCAAGGTCAAAGTGCACTCTAGTTTTGTAATGACGTTGAATCAGTTTGGTGCCGTCTAAATCCTGCTACTCTTACACACATTTTGGTCCTGTCATGGTCCGCAATACATGTCCAAAATGTCAAATGGTGATTTGATAGTCTCTGCTTCAGGTGTTATGAAATATTTTTATGGCACAGTATACTATGACTCTTTTTTAAGACATACTATACTATGAATTTTATTATTGACATAGTATATCATGATATTCTTTATGGTATACTATGCCATTCTAATATTTTTTTATAGATTGCTATTGCTACAGATGCTATGACTTTTTTTTCAACATATACTATACTATGACTTTTTCATGACTTTTTTCGATATACTAATAGGAATCCTAACCGCTAGACCATATGGGACAGTATGACTTTACATGACTTATTTCGACATACTATACTATGACTTCTTTTTTAACATACGATAAATACTTACATAACTTAAAAAATAAATGAATAATGTATAAATCCCTCGTTTGACTGGTTCCTTCTTATCTGTGTACATGTGTAAAAATCTAAATCAATATTCTCCAGATGTTGGCCCTCAAGGTTAGAACAGAACTGAAAGCTTTTAAATCAAATAGTATACCTACTGTATATCTATCTACAGGCCGTAGAATGCCGTGAATTGACCAATCAGAATCGAGTACTCAACAAAGATATATAGATAGATATAGAGATATAGATCTATATCTCCACATTTCTTCTTCTAGTGTTCTTCAGGAACGTCTGGATCGAGACGACCGAGTCATCGTCTCCAACAACAGAAACATTTCTAAACTGGAGATCCACGGCTCCACCCGCTACTGACACCTCTGACATCATCATCAATAACCAGCACACCTACAAAAGATAAAACCTGTACTGTCACTGAAAGAAGAGCTTTAACAGTTATCTAATCAACTCAACAGAACATGTTGATTATTGACTATTTAATTAATTTATTAGTGAGATCTCCAGTATCTTGGAGTGTCTAGACACTCTAGACACTCCAAGATACTTTTTCTCTGTTTTTTATTATTTAAAATAAATAAGTTTCACTACTTCCTGATATTTTATCATCCATTAGTACAAAAAAAATCATCTAAAAATGTATCGACAATGAAATTATGTCTTTGCTGCATCCCTAAAATGTTTTTTTCTATTAAATGTTAGAGCACTAAATGATGATTAATCAGCCTCTGATGATGGTAAAGGTCTGTGTACCTTGTCCACCATTCATCACAAACACGACACTGGATGTGTAAATACGCTTTATAAGGAGATGTCAGTAGGAGGACGTGTGGGTTTTTATGGAAGGGCAATAAACCTGTGAATCAGTTTACGGCCATTTACGGTTGACTGTAAGTCTTCCCGTAAGGAAGTTTGAAGCTGAAAGTATCGACTGGTCTTCAGGTGCAGAGCTTCAGTATCGGTCTGCTCTCTGATTGTTGGAGGTTTGCTGAGACGTTTCGGATAGTTGAGCTCAAAAACTCTGACCTCAGGTAGGTGCTCTATGATTTAACATATTAATAATAATGGTAACTGTCGAGCAGATACATTTGGATTGGTTGAATGACTTGAGGAAGCTGGCTCCTGTAGGATATTTATCTGTATAATTCAATCCTATACTTGTAATTCTGAAAGAAACTCTTCAGGATGATTTCTTGTAGTTCATTGAAACTGAAATGTTAAGTGTTCCTTTTAATATGGAAGACCAATTGTGTCAAATAAATAGTTATCAAGCATTCGATTAATTGATGTTTAACTGGACAGTAAACACTGGATTTAATACAATATTTTGCAAATGAATAAACAAATCAACAAATTGTATTAACTGATATTGAAATGGCCAATAGCAAGAATGATTATTGAAAGAAATTACAAATATACGTATTCAAAATTAGAAAAGCAACACGAAAATGGATAAGCAAACATCCCAATTGCCAGATTGACACATGTAAGGGATAGAGCCGAACATTGTTGTGAAAGAATCCCCGACAGGGCGATGCTGTCTCTCATCGCCCTGAAGGGGATTCTTTCACAACAATGACCCGCCAGCTGTACATTATCATGCTTATTACACGGCTACTTACTTAAGAAATCAATATTTTGACACAAAAACGGTCCGCCAGAGTCCGACATCAGAGCTGTGCCCATAGCAACGGTCTGTTATACATAGCAACGGTCTGTTATAAAGAAATTACAGACCGCAGAATGCCATGATTGACCAATCAGAATCGAGTATTCAACACAGCCGTGTAATAAATAGTTATCAAGCATTCGATTAATTTATGTTTAACTGGACAGTAAACACTGGATTTAATACAATATTTTGCAAATGAATAAACAAATCAACAAATTGTATTAACTGATATTTAAATGGCCAATAGCAAGAATGATTATTGAAAGAAGTTACAAATAAAAACATGAAAATGGATAAGCAAACATCCCAATTGCCAGATTGAAACATGTATTGTTAACTTATTGTTAAATATTTTATTAATTCCATTTTATTGTCCAAGTAGATATCAGTTAATTTAATTATTTATAATAATTTATATGATACCTGTGGTCCTCCATACTTTAAGGGTTGAGAATATTCTCCATCTTCTAATGCTAAATAAACAATTCAAGGGTTTTTAATGGATTATCTCCATGGTTTAAGGTTTTTTAAGGGGTAATAATCCGTTAAAGGGACTTTTTTCTCAATATAGCTGAGAAATAAGTGTCTCAACAACCACCAGAATCTTATTAAAATCATCCTATGAAATGCTCTCTCCTAACTAATTTCCCCTCTCCTACCTGGTCAGTGATTAAAGATGCTGGTGCAACAACTGCTCTTGGAGACTCTGAAGGGCCTGAATGACCCAGATTTCAATACATTTAAGTGGTACCTTGATCTGGAGAGCCCTCACCGGCACCACACTGTGGGTAAGATGATCGAGAGCCTCGGTGAAGAAATGGCTGTGTGCACAACTGATGTGATCCTGAGGATGATGAAACACATCAACGCTGCAGAGAAATTAAAGGAAAGACACCGAGGTGCAGTAGATCAATGAGTTTGTAGACGCTGTTTAAGATTTACTAAATTGTGTCTCCTACTGATTCTCTGTGTCTTGATCTTTATTTTCCAGGAGGAGCAGAATTCCAGGAAACAGTCTCTCGTCCACTTGTGACTTCTGCGTCTGCTTTGGGTCTTCCAACTGGTCAGAAAATCTCTGATGATGGTGCAGCTGGTGCCATCGCTCCTAGAGCCAAACTTACCAGAAATGGTACGGTGATGATCAGTGGTAATATTTGCGGTAATGTTGACAGAATTCTTGACGGTATTGCTGGCGGTAATGGTAAGGTGGTTATCAATGGTAATGTTGACGGTAATGTTGACGGAATTCTTGACAAAGTTGATAGCCGTAATGGTAAGTTGATTATCAGTGGTAATGTTAGCGGTAATGTTGGCGGTGTTGTTGGCGGTAATCGTACAGTGATTATCAGTGGTCATGTTGGCGGTGATGTTGGCAGTAATGTTGGTGGTAATGCTCAGATGATTATCAGAGGTAATGTTAGCGGTAATGTTGGCTGTGTTGTTCGCGGTAATGGTGGGGTGATTATCAACGGTAATGTTGGTAGTAATGCTGGCAGTACTGTTCGCGGTAATGGTGAGGTGATTATCAGAGGTAATGTTGGCAGTAATGCTGGCAGTGAAGTTTGCGGTAATGGTGGGGTGATTATCAACGGTAATGTTGGTAGTAATGCTGGCAGTAATGTTTGCGGCAATGGTGAGGTGATTATCAGTGGTAATGTTGGCAGTAATGCTGGCAGTGAAGTTCGCGGTAATGGTGAGGTGAATATCAGTGGTAATGTTGGCAGTAATGCTGGCAGTGAAGTTTGCGGTAATGGTGACGTGAATATCAGTGGTAATGTTGGCAGTAATGCTGGCAGTAATGTTCGCGGTAATGGTGAGGTGATTATCAGGGGTAATGTTGGCAATAATGCTGACAGTAATGTTGGCGGTAATGGTGAGGTGATTATCAGTGGTAATGTTGGCAGTAATGCTGACAGTAATGTTGGCAGTAATGGAAAAGTGGTTATCAGGGGTAATGTTGGCGGTAATGCTGGCAATAATGTTGGCGGTAATGGTGAGGTGATTATCAGTGGTAATGTTGGTGGTAATGTTGGTGGTGTTGTTGGTGCTAATGTTGGCAATAATGTTGGTGGTCATGGTGCTATTGTTGGCAGTGTTGTTGGCGGTAATGTTGGTCATCGTGGTGCTATTGTTGGCAATGTTGTTGGTGCTAATGTTGGCGGTAATGTCGGTGATCGTGGTGCTATTGTTGGCAGTGTTGTTTGTGGTAATGGTGCTATTGTTGGTGGTCGTGGTGCTATTGTTGTCAATGGTGTTGGTAATGTTGTCAATGTTGTTGGTGCTAATGTTGGCGGTTATATTGGTAATAATGGCGGTTCTGTCCCTATTAGATCAGTCAGAATAAGTACTCCCATGACCCCAGCAGTTTACCATCACTTGAATAGAGCTGGGGGACTTTTTTTAGGCCTACCAAGAAGTTAGCATCGCACTGGGTTTCCTCGACAAAACGCCAATAGGATATTTCCATTGGACTTTGGATTATTGCAGAAAATAAGATCTGTGGTAAACACACATTTATGATACTTAGAAGTTTTGTTCAGCAAGATAATCTCCACAAATGAGCACCACTTTATGATTTTTGAAGCCTGAATGCAATTACCAGAAGTAAAAAGCTAATGTTATCGTAATGTACCGTAGACCAAAACGTTAAAATCTCCTGAGCTTGTGTTAACCACAGACCTTATTTCAGGCATCTAACTAAAAACCCATTAAAAACAAACATTAACTTCCAGATGAGGGAACAGGAAGTGCTAAAATGTTGACTCATTTCTGGGTTTTAGGACTTTTTCCTGTAACTCTGTATTACTATAACGAGTAAGCAGAAGACAGGAGGAGGGTCAGTCTGTAAAAACTGAAAGAAAGTGTTCTCAGAAATCAATAGTCATTTCTTTGTTGTACATATTTAGTGTTGTTTCATTATAAATTAGATATCATATATATCATACTTTATGAATATGAGTATGCACGAACATGGACGAAAATTAACATTTTAGCTCATTTTTCAACACTTACGGATAGCTGACTCAATAACTTCATGGGTCACAATCCATGGCAACAAGTAGCAGCCGTGTTTGTCACTTTTTTGTGTATTTGTATTTGCATGTTTTCTTGTTGAATCGTTTTTTTTCCAATGTAAAGCACTTTGTACATTTGTTTTTAAAGGTGTAAATAAAGTTAATATTATTATTTTTATGAAGTGGCCACCATCTCTATGGACCCCTTTTCTGTTGTAAACCTGATGATGTATTTTGTGGGCGGAGCGTTAAGTGGAGGCAGAATAGTTCTCTGAACATGTTATTTAACGCTGGCTAACAAGTATTGTTGGTTTGTTTTTTTAACAATGGCTGAAAGAAATACTAGTTTCTCACAATAAGTACTGTCATTCACTCTCCAGGATCACGAGTGTTAGTTGAGAAAGTTAACCAACAGGACCAGATTAGCCGACCCCTACGCCGCTGGCAGGCTACTTTGGGAGGAGTAGACGGCTGGCTAACGTTAGTTAGCTAGCTAGCTTGTCCAGAAACTGACATGCTAGCTAGCTAACGCCTACTCTCCTCCCGGCGTAGTAGTCTCCTAGCGGCGAGGAGTGAGGCAGAGGGACCGTGACCCAGCGCTGTTCACTGTTGGGCTCATTTTCTGTGTTGCATGAAAGCATGCATGGCAGAATTAGCAGTCTAAGCTAGCTAAGTAGCCAGCCGTCTGACCAGCGGGCTGGTGGCCAACGGCAGCGCTGTAAAGATAAATAGAGGGCGTATAAATCTTGGGATGCCTATAGTTAACTATCCTTCAGTAAAGTCAGTCAAAAAGAGAGTCGTACAATATCGGTGAAGCGTTTCAGAGATGGAGAGAAAGGGTTGCTAATAGTTTAGCCTTCTGCTAACAGCAGCCAATGGCTCATGGCTGAGGGTAGCAGAAGACTAAATATTAGCAACATTTACTCTCCATCTCTGAAACGTTTGTCCGATATTGTAGCTCGCTAGAGCCTCGAATCACAGTTTGTCATCTCAAATGTATGTGATATCTGGATTCTGGCAGCCAACAACACAGAAAGATGACATTTTAGATGTGTATCTTTAGCCCACCGCTAGTGTTAGCCTCCAGTCTTTCCTTTGTTTAACCTCCAGCTAACACTGTGACGTCATGACGTCGACACTAAAAGGGTCTATAAGTGATTGAGCCGACGGCCCACTGATGAATTATATTTGCAGTATTATTATTATTATTATTATTATTATCATTATCATTATTATTATTATTATTATCGATAATAATAATAATAATAATGATAATAATAATAATAATAATAATAATAATGATAATGATCATTATCATTATTATTATTATTATTATTATTATGAAATGGGTCTGTGGTGACATTCCCTGAAAAATATAGTTTTTCTCTATTTTATACACACAAAATGTAATTATACACATAATTGAAGCTCAAAGAAATATAATGTTTCTATTTTATTCTCCTCCAGACTGGGGGGGTCCTCCGGGCCGTGAGTCTGCTCGGAGCGGCTCTGACAGCAGGAGGAGGAGGAGGAGGAGGAGGAGGAGTGTCGGTGCAGCAGCTCCATCAGTCGGTAAACAGTCGGCAACCGTCAGGACAGTAACGGTCGGTAACGGACAGTAACGGTCGGTGAGAAGATGAAGATGATGCTTCTTCAGCTCGGCGGTAAGAAAAGAGAGACGCTCCGCATGTCTTCCTGTTTCCTCAATCACTGCTCTCTCCATCTTCATCTTCACCTTCATCATCATCAGCTGCTGCTGCTGCTAACGGAGCGGCTTTAACGGCTGCTCCCGGTGTGTGTGTGTGTGTGTGTGTCGGTGATTTAAACGAGTCACCAGATGTGATGGTCTGATGATGATGATACAGCAAAAACACACCATCTGATCCTGTGTGTGTGTGTGTGTGTGTGCGCACGAACGCGTGTTTGTGTGTGTGTGTGAGAGTACACGCACGAACGAACGCGCACACACGCACGCTGCTGCTGCCGTTAACTTCGCAACCGGTGAGTAAATATAGAAATCACTGCGTCACAGCGGCGGACTGACGTAGAAACCCAGTAAATATCCGGTCTGTGCTCTGAGCTGCATTCCTCCACAGTCACACAGCTTCATCACCTCCATCATCATCACCATAACCATCATCATCATTATCCTCACCATCATCATCACCATCACCATCACAATCATCATCATCATCATCATCCTCACCATCATCATCATCATCATCATCATAATCATCATCACCATCACCATCATCATCATCCTCACCATCATCATCATCATCATCACCATCACCATCATCATCACCATCATCATCATCATCATCATCATCACCATCATCATCACCATCATCATCTCCATCACCATCATCACCATCATCATCATCATCATCATCATCATCATCACCTGTGTGACACGTGACACCTGTTAATAATGAATAATTGTTTCTAACTAAAGTGAAATGATCACTTCTGGATGTTTTATTGTATTTTCATTCTGTGGTGGAAGAAGTATCTTTTACTTCATTAAAAGTACTATTACCACAGAGTTAAAATACTCCAATACAAGTAAAAGTTCTGCATTCAGTACAAAAGTATTAGCAGCAACATGTAGCCGACTTCTGATATTGATCCTGTAGATATGGAGGCTAAGTGGTCACTTTGTTAGGAACAGCTGTATGTGATGTAATCTAGAACAACATGTTCTTTATGAACGTTATAAAGTTATAATATAATATAGAACTTTATTACTGAATCACTGATGGTGTTGAACTGGACGTCATTATATTCAGAGGGGGGTTCCTAATATTCTGACCATCTCATGTCTGTTAACAATAGAAACTCCTCTCTCTCTCTCTCTCTCTTTCTCTCTCTCTCTCTCTATATATATATATATATATACAGTATATACAGTATATATATATGTACACAACATATACATGTATATATCTATATAGATATATACATTCAGTTTTCTGTTCATGTTGACGCTTAACTTATAAACTATAAAACCAGCCGACAGGGTCAAAGTCCACCTGGTTGAGTCCATCTGTTCACTCTCACACTGAAATACAAACACTGAGACTGTCTGCCGTCATTCAGCAGTAATAACTCTGTGTTCTCAGTACACACAGTACAGCAGTATTTTACTTTAGACAGCAGAATGTGTAATACATATATATATATATATATATTTATATATACATATAAAATATTATTGTATCATTTCCATTCATGATCTGCTTATTGTAGTTTCCTCATGAAAACTACAATAAGTTGTAGTTTTCTTCTCCCTGTGAGGAAGTGACACATTCTACTTCCCGTTTACAGAAACATCATCACTGAGTCGAAGAACGTATATTGATAAGAAGTGAAAGTCAATAGTTCGTTCCATGTCAACATCAGCACCCAGCAGCAGAGCTACGCTTCCGCCATTTTGGACTAAAAGCAACTACCAGACGCTATTAAAATGTCCGCCTGCAAAGAGCCGTACAAAAGTAAAACTAAATTATTTCTATTCTATTGTCATATTCTACTGAAATAACCTGTGTTGAACAATAAAATATTATAAATATAATAAGGGTTTTCAGTCCAAAATGGCGGCAGAGGCTGTTGTCAAAATAGCATTTCATCTCTTTGCTTCTATCCTCTTTGGCTGAGCTCGATCAGCTGAGAGTGATGATGTTTGTCAGGTGTTCACAGGTAAATCAGTCAGTGAGGTCTGCTGGATGTCTGATCTGTGGTCAGATTAAAATGTTCATAAAATCTGCCTTTTCATCAACTATTTTCTATCAGCTGATTTATCTTGACATTTGAAAGTCTAGATGTTTTATTGGGAGACTCTCCAGGGACCGCTACGACCTGCGAGGTGAGGCTCAGCCACTGATTGGCTAATAGTGTAAAATTTTTACTCAGCAGAGAAGAGCACAACACAAATAAAAGTAAAACTCTCTCTTTCTACAATGCAGCATCTACAGTTCTGTAAGGAGGCTTTCACATCAGGGACCTAGGCCCGGATCCGAGTATACTTGACCCCAAAGTCCAGTTGGTTTGATTAGTGTGAACGCTCCGTACCGTACTTCGGCATGGTTCATCGATCCACTCGAGTCCACTTGAAAAGGTGGTCTGGAGTAATGTTCATGTGTACATCAGGTGTGAAAGCGAACCGTACCGAAACACGGTAGTGGACCGCTAGTTAACGCGAGTAACGTTAGCAGTCAGTGAGTAGTTACCGCCGGTCTCCTCCGATCATCTGTATAGGCGCATAGCATGCACCGATCTCATCCTCTGAACTGTACAGCCGTGGGTGATAAAGCAGGAAGGCAGGCGAGAGGTTCCTTAAAATATAAACAATAGTACGACGATGGGGTCGGGTGATGTTTGTTATTTTCGATAAACTCCGACAACGGTTTGGTGAGTTTTATTTTGTTTCTGTCAAGTTTAAATGTGTTTTACGATACTCCGCCACTAGAACAGCTGATCTCAACATAAACAAATACACATGGGAGATGACAAGTGTGTGAGTGGAGAGGGGGGCAATCGTACTCGGGCACGGTACGGATCAGTCGTACCTGACAACGGCCTAAATGTGCTGCGATGTGTTGGTTATATAAAGTGTAGTCAGCTCATTAGTAACGGACACCTCGAGAACCTCCCATTCATCAGCATCTCAGCCAATCATGTACCACCACCTCCTCAGTCTGCCAACATGGTGGTGACCTTACCTCGTGTGTTTCTCCTGCAGGTCATGTGACTTCTCGTGGAGGAGGGGCAGTCAGCGTTGAACTAGCTTCCAGTGGACAGGAGGTCTGAAGTGAGGCGAGGGATCATGGGAGATGGAGGACCCCTGCAGACCGAGGGGAACGCCCTCCTCAAAGCCGTCTTCCAGGGGAAGCTTAGGTTGACCCGCCTGCTACTGGAGGGCGGAGCTTACATCAACGAGGGCAATGAGCGCGGGGAAACTCCCATCTCCGCCGCCTGCTTAGCGAGCTACGACGACCCGCAGACCCGGCAGAGGATGGTGAGGTACCTGTTGGAGAAAGGCGCCGATCCAAACATCCCCGACAAGAGCGGGAGGACGGCACTGATGCATGCTTGCGCTGAGCAGGCGGGAAAGGAAGTGGTCTCACTCCTACTGGAGAATGGAGCTGATCCCAGCCTCAAAGACTACTCCGGCTCCTCCGCCCTCGTCCACGCCATCAACAAGGGAGACCGCGACACTCTGCAGGTGCTGCTGGACGCCTGCAAAGCCAAAGGCAAGGAGGTGATCATCATCACCACTGACACGTCTCCGTCAGGCACCAAGAAGACCAAGCAGTACCTCAACTCCCCCCCCTCACCGGGCATCGTGGACAAACTGTCTCCAGCCTGCATGTCTCCCTCTGAGGTGGAGATTGGCACCTCCTCATCGCCGGGAGACAAGAGCAAATACGAGGGGGGGATCTTCAGCTTCGCGCTCACCTCGGCTTTACCTTTACCTTCAGCTCGGCCTCCAGGAGAAAAGAGACCGCCGCCACGCAAGCTGCTGAAGAGGCTGAACTCAGAGCCCTGGGGCCTGGTGGCGCCTTCGGTCCTGAGCGGGGTTCCTCAGGAGAGGGTTGATTTAGGCCTTGAGGAAGAGGGCGGCTGCGATCTGAGCAGGACGATCACCGAGATTAACGGCCTGTCCATCACAGAACCGGTGAGACCTCTGTTGTCACGACGACACAGCATCGAGACCCACGACCCCTGCTCCCCCAAACTCATCGACCGGTCCTGCTCCGAGGATTATGCAGCCCTCTCTGGTTCCTCCTGGGCCGACAAAGTCCAGCAGCACCAGATCCTGTACCGTAGGAACACGGCCCCGGAGTCCCAGGAGAACGCCGGAGGACCTGGGGCGGTCGCTGCCCGGGCCCTGGCTCACCCTAAACTGACCCGGATGGAGCACTACGAGTCGGACACCCACCTCTGCCCAGAGTCCATCCCTGGATCTCCAGACTCTGGTCGGGTGTCTGTGGAGCGGAGGAGGTACAACGCCTCTCCCCTGTCCTTGGTCACCAGTTCCTCAAGGGAGTCTCTGGAGAACATCCCCAACTCAGTGTCCCCCATCACCATACGCAGGCGTCCTCCGGGGCTGCTGGAGCGCCGGGGCTCCGGGACCCTCCTGTTGGACCACATCTCCCACACCAGGCCCGGCTTCCTGCCTCCGCTCAACATCAACCCCCAGAGACCCATCCCCGACATCCGGGCCAACGGAAAGCCCACCTCCCCCATTCACTCCGGGCATAAGATCCTGATCCCCATGGCCCCCGCTTCGCCAAAACGGGGTCCCGACTTCAAGATGAAGAAGAAGCTGATGAGGAGACACTCGATGCAGACGGAGCAGATGAAGCAGCTCTCCACCTTCCAGGAGATCCTGGCCGAGAAGGTCATCGAGTCCAACGGGGATTGATGATAGGAGGCGTGGGAGCAAAGCATGATGGGTAGCTGCAGAGACTTTTAGGGTGGTGATTTACTGTGAAGCTTCTCCATCAGATCATCACCTCACTGATGAACTCCTCTAAAACCACGTCCTGGGGCCTGTACTACAAAGCGAGTTAAATATAGCCAGGGCATCTTCTTGTTATCTAGCTTAACTAACCCTAACAAACAGATCCCGCTAAGCGGTCCTACGAAGGTGGTTATCAACTCGGTAAATCAACACAGGGTTTCTCCATCTGGCTGTGAGCGCGTTCACATGAACGGTGTTTGCAGTTTATGACCAATCACAAACATGGACAAGTCCACAGACTTGTAGACAGACAGGCAGAGCGGCACATTTTACAAAGGAAGATCAAACTATATTAGACAAATACGAAGAAGTTAACCACTTAATCAGACTAAAAGTAACACAGTTGAAGCTGCCAAATGCAGGGAGGACAGCTGGCAAAAGAAAAAACTCCAGATGTGTGAATGCGTAAATTAACAGACTTATTCATTTAACGGAACACTCAAAAGTCAGATAAAGTCGTCTAGATATAAATAGCTTTAAGAATTGTATTGGATGGATGGATTACACCTCAGTATGCACATTAACCAAAAATGCGGCTTATGTGATTATTTCAACCTTTTTTCAGCTGTGTCCCCGTCTCCGGCAGTGTGAAACGGACTCAAGAGCAAGAAAAATAAATAAATATCAAAACATAATTCAAAGCGGTAAAGACCCCCAGCATAAATCCAGCTGTCCTTCCTGCATTTATCAGTTTAAATTGTGTTGTTTTTAGTCTGGATTTTGACTTAAACTTCTTCGTATTTGTGTAATATTATCATACAATCACCGCAACGAGCTCTGATTGGTCAGTAGGAGGTGCTTTACTGCCAGTTGATCTCTTATCTGGAACATAACCAGCTCCGGAGCAGGTTAGCTGTTCAGCATCAGTTACCATGGTGATCTACCCCGGTAAGAAGTGATCCACCTTCGTAGGACGGTAAACCCAGAGTTAACCCTGAAGTTACCTCGCTAACGCCAAACTTCATAGTACAGGCCTCTGGTCTTCATGGAGGGCTGCACCAACAAACATTTTATTCAACCGAGGAAAGGGTTCAATTAGAGTTTTGTTAAACTTAACTTTATAAAACCAGTTTTAAATTTGAGCCACAATTTTAAACTATAATCTCTGGTTCTGAGGTAACCGTTAAATCAACATAAATGTCATGTCGGACGGCCGGTTGGGAGGAGTTAATCGGTCCTCTGTCCCCCCTGTACACTGCACGGCAAACAACGCCTGACAAAACTGAAATTCGGTGTGACTCTAAAATGAGCCGTTTAAAGTTCAGGCCAGAAACGGGCTAAAATCGTATAAGGTATGCCCAGCTTTAAGGGACCCAGAGTGCAGACTAAAGACCACCGAACCTTTTCCGTTCCGGTCCTGAGACTCTGTAACAACACTTCTAGATTTCCTCTGAGTTTTCACAGACAAACAACCACAGAGATGATCTGTAAACTAGAACCATGACGGCTTCATGCAGCTACAGCTAAGACATCAAAATATCAGCAGCATTTTGTGAAATGTAAATCACCTGAGCTGTTGGTTTAAACCACAACCAGCTTCAGAAAAGACTAATAGATACAGCACTTGTTTTTTTTCTGTTCACAGTTGAAACAACGTCTCATCACTTATTAGTAAAAGCTAAATCAGATCAATAAGAGAAGTTTAAATGTTGTCGGTGCAGCTCTCCGGTTTCCTGTCTGCTGAACCACAGGAAGCTTTCTGGGTTAAGAATCCGTTTACAACACATTCCTGATGCTTCCTCTTCATTTATTCACTTGAGTTAAAAACTGATGAAACTATGAAAAGAAATAATCTGACTTGTTAGATGTTTACAGATGCACAATTTGCACTGAGGTCCATTTTTCTCGTGGTGACGGATGAAAACATGAAC
This sequence comes from Hozukius guyotensis, assembly GCA_916700995.1. Classification (NCBI taxonomy): domain Eukaryota; kingdom Metazoa; phylum Chordata; class Actinopteri; order Perciformes; family Sebastidae; genus Hozukius; species Hozukius guyotensis. The sequence continues at coordinate 27,831 of CAKALU010066716.1, forward strand.
CTTCTGCTGGACCTGAAGTTTAACTGATGAAACCTGAAGGTCGACTCTGAAAACAAACTGTTATCTCGAAGCTAACATATTTATTTTAATCCATTTATAAGCTCTTGTTCTGATTGAAGAATGTGATAACGTGTGAAACTACCTACTGCGCTGTATGTACTGTAATTATCGACACACTAGTCTATTTGGTATTTCTGTGTAAATGATCCTCTGAATGAATCGTCTTTATTTTACAGTTCAGAGGGACGTTTGAAACGTCCGTCCTGACGATGTTTCTGTACTTTAACATCACTGAGGTGATATTTTGATCTAATGTGTGTTGAGATGAACTTAAATGAAACGTGGTTTTCTTGTTTATGAAATTCCAAAGAAGTCGTGTGGACGATTTGAACCAAAACCTGCTTACACTGTAAATACTGTAAAGATGCGTCTGTGCAATAGAGCCTGTACTGTAATGTCAACCCTTAAGCACTTCATCTGGTTCAACTCAAGAGGGCGCTGAAGGACAGTTAAAGGAACGGTCCCACGTTTTCTCTGTCCTCTCCAGAGTCAGAAGAGAAGATAGAAATCAGTTTCATCTCTGTGTGTCCAGAACCAGAACCAGGACGGGCTTCACTTAGCTTTAAACACACATAAAGAAAGGCCTAAAGTGTCAAAGCAAAATGAATCTGGGTTTTTATAGACTCTTTTACAATCAACGTCATGATGAGGTCACGGTGTTAGCTGGAGGCTAAACAAAGGAAAGACTGGAGGCTAACACTAGCAGTGGGCTAAAGTTACTCATCTAAAATGTCATCTTGCTGTGTTGTTGGGTGCCAGAATCCAGATATCACATACATTTGAAATGACAAACTGTGATTTGAGGCTCTAGCGAGCTACAATATCAGAGAAAAGTTTCAGAGATGGAGAGTAAATGTTGTTAATATTTAGCCTTCTGCTAACAACAGCCGTGAGCCATTGGCTGCTGTTAGCAGAAGGCTAAACTATTAGCAACCCTTTCTCTCCATCTCTGAAACGCTTCGCCGATATTGTACGACTCTCTTTTTGACTGACTTTACTGAAGGATAGTTAAATATAGGCATCCAAAGATTTATACGCCCTCAATTTATCTTTACAGCGCTGCCGTTGGCCACCAGCCCGCTGGTCGGACAGCTGGCTACTTAGCTAGCTTAGCTTGCTAATTCTGCCATGCTGTCATGAAACACAGAAAATGAGGTGAACAAAGTTGTCACTCATCTGGTGATAGCACTGTGCTTTCCAACACTGTGACAAGAGTGTGTGGATGAAGCATTAAATGGTTTATATTTTACTCATTTAGCGACTGGCTAGTTAGCTAGCTACCTTGCTAAATTCCACCATACTACAGAAAATGAGCCCAACAGCGGACAGCGCTGGGTCACGGTCAAGCCCCCAGGAAGTGCGCCGGTTGTTGATCCCAACTTTCGTAGTGGCCAAACGGTGATACTGCAACTTCCGTGTCTGTCACGTGATGCAATTGGGCCCAAAAAAGACTTTTCCCATAGACTTACATTGAGAAAGAGATGTCTGTAACTCAGCGAATAATCTTTTTTTAGGTAAATCAACTTCCCAGTACGAATATTCTAATAGCCCTTATTTAAATCATTAGGTCCTAAAAGTTGTAAAACACACTAATAGCTGAATCCAGTTATTTCACTTCCTCCGTTCATTTGAATGAGACCCAGACTGAGGCTGGAGCGCAAGCCGTGATGACGGCGTTGTATTGCAACAACAAATTCCCCTGCATCCCAAAAAACATTTTCCCCATAGACAACCATTATAAAAAAGATGTCTGTAAAACTGTTGACAGGACATGCTAGTGAAGTTGTTGGAATCTGATTTTCCCCTGCTTCCATTTTTGGCGCTAAAATAGGCCAACACTTTCCCCAGCTTCCATTCTTTGTGCTAAACTGGACTAACACTTTCCCCCTGCTTCAAATCTTTGTGCTAAGCTAGGCTAACAGTTTCCCCCTGCTTCCAGTCTTTGTGCTAAGCTAGGCTAACAGTTTCCCCCTGCTTCCAGTCTTTGTGCTAAGCTAGGCTAAACCTGTCCTGGATCTACACACACACGCAGATTAAAACATTTTACTCTGGAGAAGAACGATTTACAGAAATGTTGAAGTATTTCTATAAAGTTTCATTGAAATCAGCGTCTCTGAATCTTTGATTGTTACAGTTTGACTGTGAAATGTTTTTAATGACGCTTCCTGTTGACACTTTGAGCAGCAAGATAAAGTTGATTTATGTAAACATTTTGCCCTTTCTGATATGAAGAATTGTTAAGAACGAAACTGGATCCAGTTTAAACACATTTGTACCAGTTTGATCCTGTTGAATCCAGTTTGATCTGGATTAAACTAGTTTAAATCAGGCGGATCCAGTTCATTCAACCTGAATCAGACTGGTTTAAACAGGATCAAATTGGTTTGAACTTGTTCAGACTGTTTTTAAACTAAAACAGACTGGATTAAACTGGTTTAAACTTGACCAGAGTGGTTTGAACTGGATTCAACTTGATCAGACTGTTTAACTGGATCTGACTGGATTAAACTGGTTTAAACTTGATCAGACTGATTTAAACTTGATAAGACTTGATTATACTGGATCAGACTGGTTTGAACCTGATCAGACTGGTTTTAATTGGATTCAACAGGTTCAGACTGTTTAACTGGATCAGACTGGATTAAACTGGTTTAAACTTGATAAGACTTCATTAAACTGGATCAGACTTGGTTAAACTGGATCAGACTGCTTTAAACTGGATCAGACTTGATTAAACTGGATCAGACTGGTTTAAACCTGATCAGACTGGTTTAAACTGGATCAGACTGGTTTAAACCTGATCAGACTGGTTTTAATTGGATTCAACAGGATCAGACTGTTTAACTGGATCAGACTGGATTAAACTTGATCGGACTGGTTTAAACAGGCTAGACTACTTTAAACTGGATTCAACAGATTGAGACTGTTTTCAAACTGGATCAGACTGGATTAAACTGGTTTAAACTTGATAAGACTTCATTAAACTGGATCAGACTGGTTTAAACTGGATCAGACTTGGTTAAACTGGATCAGACTGGTTTAAACCTGATCAGATTGCTTTAAACTGGATCATACTGGTATAAACCTGATCAGCCTGGTTTAAACCTGATCAGAATGGTTTAAAATTGATCATACTGGTTTAAACCTGATCAGCCTGGTTTAAAATGGATCAGCCTGGTTTACACCTGATCAGACTGATTTAAACTTGATAAGATTTGATTAAACTGGATCAGACTGGTTTAAACCTGATCAGACTTGTTTTAATTGGATTCAACAGGATCAGACTATTTAACTGGATCAGACTGGATTAAACTGGTTTAAACTTGATCAGACTGCTTTAAACTGGATCAGACTTGATTAAACTGGATCAGACTGGTTTAAACCTGATCAGACTGCTTTAAAATGGATCAGACTGGATTAAACCGGATCAGACTGGTTTAAACCTGATCAGACTGGTTTAAAATGGATCAGACTGGTTTAAACCGGATCATACTGGTATAAACCTGATCAGCCTGGTTTAAACCTGATCAGACTGGTTTAAACTGGATCAGACTGGTTTAAACATGATCAGACTGGTTTAAATCAGACTGGTTTAAACTGGATCATACTGGTTTAAACCTGATCAGCCTGGTTTAAATTGGATCAGACTGGTTTTAACCTGATCAGACTGGTCTGATTGATGGATCTTGTTGTACATGGATACTTGAAGTTTAAACTAAATTAAAGTATTTTTGTAAGCCTGTTAGCAGATAGCAACGTCTCTAATGAATTTGTGATCTATTTTTCTTCTTTCACTCTGATTGTAACTCAAAGTGGAATAAAAACATTTGTTTCATGTTCAACACTCAAACATGCTGCATCCAATCATCAGTTAGACACTGATCTAAACCCAGACTCCATTTAAATAACAGTTCTTCAATACAGCCTGATGTTCATTTAGTAAATTATGGTTCCATTTAGAGTCAAATAGACCATAAAGCAGGGGATGCTTTAGGGTGGCGACGGCCAAAACCAAGATGGAGACAGTCAAATACCAAGATGGCGACCGCCAACGGTGTCTTGCAAGAGTTTAAACAAAGCTAGGGGCTTCCGAATCCAAATTTCGCCAAGGGCACCAAAAGGGCTAGAGCCGGCCCTGTTGGTGAGGCAAAACGTGACCCTGACACGTTATCCTCTGGTGAACAGGCGGGTCTAATACACACTTTGGCGTGATACTGGGTTGGTCCGTTCCAACCAGTGGGGAACAAAATACCCAGATGACCATATTTGCTGTTGTGGACTCTCCGTCTCTCAGCTCAGTGAAGATGTTGGTCAACAAGAAGAATTTGAGTCAAACTTCAACCACAGATGAACTTGACACAACGGCTGTTATAAATCTGTCTATAAACCAGAAGTATGTGACTGGACAGACACCAGAGGACAGAAGGAAGCTGTTAGATCAACTGACCTTTTGTTTTTTATTGCTGGCAATAAGATCATAAGATCATTTCCACAACAGAAATAAGCCTCATGGCGTTATTGTTATCCTGACTTTAACTTCTCTAGAAGCACTCGCTGCCCCCGGCTGAGCAGGTGATTGTTTTTTTATGAAATTGTCTAATAACATCAATCAATCAATAATCAGATGCTTTCACGTTTAAAGAGCTAAAGGTCCTAGTCCTCAACTATATGTTTTTATTTCCATCACAAACACAGATGATGATGATGATGACATCATCTGACCTCGTATGTTCAGGTGTCTCTCGATCAGCTGATGTGATTCTCTGATCAATAATTAACTCGGAGCTCAGTCATTATCCAGCAGCTTCACCTGTCTCACCTCAGACATGTCGGCATCTTCGTCTGCAGCCAAGGTGACGGGCAGCGTGGTGGTCGTCACACGGGTTTGCCGAAAGGTGTACCGTGTTTTACCGCCACTTTCAGGGACGGCGTCTGTTAACCCTGCAGAGAACTACAGAGGACAATTGATGCCGTACGCGGTGAGAGACACGACGTCCAACCTTTAACTGACTCTTGTTTCCATCACCAGACGACTGTTGTTATATACTGTATTCTAGAAGTTCATTGGTTGATGGAGATGAACAGGATTAATCCACATCCTGACCTCGCCGAGTCTTTATCAACTCTAATGTTTGTTAAAATTATTTATACTTTCAGATCCTGAACACTTTTCAGATATAAACGTCATTTTAAAAAATGACGTTACAGAAACTCGTGTGTTCTATCGACCAGCTGTTATTTTGTACAGATGTGGAACGACTTTGTGATAATTTGACATTAATCGGACATTGTGCATTGTTACGTTCAACCCCGTCAGTCAGGACGAAAGTGACACATCAGTATAAATTTGAATAGTTTATATTGTTCTTTTTTTTTTTTTTATTAAAAATGTCTGACAATGTCCTTGTTAATATATAATTTAAAACATGTTATGTCCTAAATCTTGATAAAGAAAATTGTTAAATTTTATTTTCAATTTCATCAAACGTCTTACAACATGAGCAGTATTACTGTTAAAGAAAATTTAACAGTATAACAGTGATTCAGACAACTCTATTGATAATAAATAGGGCTGTCAATCAATTAAAATATTTAATTGCGATTAATTGCAAATTAATCACACATTTTTTATCTGTTCTAAATGAACCTTAAAGGGAGATTTAGGAAATATTTTATACTCTTATCAACATGGGAGTGGACAAATATGCTGCTTTATGCAAATGTATATATATATTTATTATTGTAAATCAATCAACAACACAAAACAATGACAAATATTATCCAGAAACCCTCACAGGTACTGCATTTAGCATATAAAATATGCTCAAATCATAACATGGCAAACTGCAGCCCAACAGGCAACAACAGCTGTCAGTGTGTCAGTGTGCTGACGTGACTATGACTTGCCCCAAACTGCATGTGATTATCATAAAGTGGGCATATCTTTAAAGGGGAGACTCTTGGGTACCCATAGAACCCATTTTCATTCACATATCTGGAGGTCAGAGGTCAAGGGACCCCTTTGAAAATGGACATCACAAAATTTAGTGTAAGTTTGGAAAGTTTGGCTGACGCGGTTCGGTATATCGGACTCGTCTGGGCTCGGAGAAAATCACAGCGTTACTTTGGTACCAGCTCTTATTCCTTCAGTAAAGGATCTGTAATCTTCTGTCTGCAGGCGGTTCAGACCTTCATCGGTTTGACGATCTTCATGTTGGCAGGCCTCACGGTGACACTAAGTAACACAGCTAAACTGTCGTTTTCCACCGGCGCCTTCGTCTGGGGACCATGGATGGTAAGTCATCTGTTTTAATACTGCTGAAAATATTTTATCTTATTTTACACACTGAATAATGTCAGAAAATGTTAATAGAAAGAAAGGCTAGGTCAGAAAAAGAGGCAATCTCTAGTCTCTAATCTCAGGTTTTTGTTCTGTAATCTCTAGTCTCTTGTTTCTAATCTGGTCTTCAATATCTAGTCTCTAATCCCTGGTTTCTGCTCTCTAGTCTCTGGTTTCTGGTCTCTTATCTTTGGTCTGTAATCCTGGTCTCTAGTCACTTGTTTCTAATCTCGGGTCTTCATTCTCTAGTCTGTAATCCCTGGTCTCCTCTCTAATCTTGGGTGTCCAATCTCTACTCTCTGGTTTCTAGTCTTCAATTTCTAATCTTGGGTCTTCAATCTCTACTCTCTACACTCTAGTCCCTGGTTTCTACTCTCTAGTCTCTGGTTTCTGGCCCTTGGTCTCTAATCCTTGGTCTCTAGTCTCTTATCTTTGGTGTCTAATCTCTGGTTTCTAATCTTGGGTCTTCAATCTCTGGTCTCTACTCTCTGGTCCCTGGTTTCTACTCTCTAGTCTCTGGTTTCTGGTCTTTGGTCTCTAATCTTTAGTCTCTAGTCTTTGGTCTCTAATGTCTAGTGTCTGGCTTCTGGTCTTTGGTCTCTAATGTCTAGTCTCTTGTTTCTGGTCTTTGGTCTCTAATCCCTGGTCTTTAGTCTCTAGTCTTTGGTCTCTAATGTCTAGTCTCTGGTTTCTTGCAGTCCATGACGGCTGGAATTGTGATGTGGGTGACCGGGAGATTAATGAGCCGCTCTCTGGTCAGTAACTCATCACCACTGTGACATCACTGTACCAAAAACCTGCAGCTCAGGTGTTCATCGGGTTCAGGTGGTCAGTAAAGAAAACACATGTAGTCCTGAACTTCAGTCCTGGGGTTTAATGTGTCTGTACAGAAAGATGAAACCAGTATCCATCTTCTCTCCTGACTGTAGAAAACAAGATGATGATTTTCAGTTGACAGCAGGTTGTTCCAGGTGTGCTGATGTGTCTCTGCCCTGTAGGTTATATCTACTGTTCGCTTCAATGTTGCTGCTACTGTGACTTCGATTGCCGCCACCATAATCTTCCTTCTGGATGCTTCTGGTCTTTTGCTAAGCAGCCACCCTCCCTTCGAAAACGAGGTGAGACATTTTGATTTGATGTTACATTCATTCATTTGACAGATTGTCTGTGTCAAAATCAATTTGGTTTCATCTCTTCCAAAGAAAAAACTAAAAGTGTCTTCAGTGAGCTGCAGTGTTGAGGGTTTGTTTTTCTGTCTAACATGGTTTCTCTGTGGTGGAAGATAGACAGTCCTGACCAAGAAGAGGGACCACAGGGTCCTTGGACTGACGGGGTGGCTAATCATCTGGATGATTAGCCGCTTTACTAGCTGTAAAGGTATAATGACTAGCTGCAGAGGTACAATGACTAGCTGTAAAGGTACAATGACTAGCTGCAGAGGTACAATGACTAGCTCTAAAGGTACAATGACTAGCTCTAAAGGTACAATGACTAGCTGTAAAGGTACAATGACTAGCTGCAGAGGTACAATGACTAGCTGCAGAGATACAATGACTAGCTGTAAAGGTACAATGACTAGCTGCAGAGGTACAATGACTAGCTGCAGAGATACAATGACTAGCTGTAAAGGTACATTGACTAGCTGTAGAGGTATAATGACTAGCTCTAAAGGTACAATGACTAGCTGTAGAGGTACAATGACTAGCTGTAAAGGTACAATGACTAGCTGCAGAGGTACAATGACTAGCTCTAAAGGTACAATGACTAGCTGTAAAGGTACAATGACTAGCTGTAGAGGTATAATGACTAGCTGTAGAGGTACAATGACTAGCTGCAGAGGTACAATGACTAGCTGCAGATACAATATTCTAATAAAATAGAATATTGTGTGAACAAGATCAATAACTTGTGTCTTGTTTGAACAGGATAAAAAACAACAACACAATCTTTCATGACTTCAGGGACTCTGTAGTAACGACAAATGAACCGTCACCAAACTGTTTTTATTTTCCTTCCAGGCTTTCATTACGATGCTTTCAGGTGTTGCAGGTGTTTTGTCCTTCCTGGAGTTTGGCTTGTCCATGGTCGTTGCATTGCACTGCTGTGATTCCTGTAACCCCGCAGGTCAAGTGAGTCCACCTACACCTGAGGAAACTTTAAAAGGGTTATTCTTGTTTTCTTTGTCTGTACTTGAGTATTTCCCCGGTGTTTTTGCACCAATAAAAAAATAACAATAAAAGGGTTATTCCATTGATTTTAAACATGAAGATCAGTTTACTGGTCCTGCTTAGTTAGAGGGCTAAACATGACCAGTAAACGGAAGCCAGGACCACGTGATGATGTCAGTGTTTACATCATTATCCTTTTTGTTTTTGTAGCCGCTCACCGTCACCAACCAACTCTTCGGAACTGATTCAGTTTCTGTAGAGACTCCACCCACAAACCAAACACCGCCCACCGCGACAGCCCCGTCCACCGCGACGGCCACGCGCCCTCCCGATGAGGTTTGTTATGCAGGTGTGAGGTCATGTGACTGAATCGGAGACAGAGTTGTTGTTTTTGAATCTTTTTTGTTGTTGTTTACAGAACCCTCTAGAGTACAGCAGCATCACAAACTGAGACCACGCCCCCCTGCGAGGACAACGACCCCCACCGCCAGCAGCAGTTCTTACACTTAACACTTAAGAGTTCTTACGCTTAACTTTAAAGGGTGGGTCCATTATTTGGGGTTTTTATATCATCCTGTATCTTCCCAGTGGTGTTTCTGACGTATTCAAATCCAAACATTCAAATTTTGGTCAAAGTATATTTTATCATCAAAAGTCTATTTTCCCTTCAAGTCCTTCTAAAACCTTTTTCCCACATGGTGACTTGATGTAGGTTTCTGCATGATGACGCTGCTACATGTACAGTATACATACATCCTTATAGTCAGTATATTACATACAGTAATTTAAATGGCGGTCAGCATGCTCCCAGTTTGGAGAAGCAGACCGGAGTACTGGCAGGAAGCTAAGCAACGTACTGCTGTGGACGCCACATTAGTTCAGATCAGAAAGTCGCACAATAACAAAAACTAGCTAACCGATGAATAGGTAGACCAGAAACTCCCCTGTTCTGAGAGGTAAAATTACTGGTTTTCTGAATGGAGTCTTGTGGCTTTGAAAACAGCGATATAACGGCTTCAGTTCCCCGTCAGAAAGGGCTGTCTGATGGCGATGTAAAGGGCTGTCTGACGGTGATGTAAAGAGGTGAAAATATTCTAAATACAGCGTTCACTTAAACTGATAGATTTTTTTCAGGTGTCTAAAATCTGTTTTTCTGCTGCTCACGTCCACAGCTGCTTTACCTCGCCGTCAGACAGCCCTTTACCTCGCCGTCAGACAGCACTTGACCTCGCCATCAGACAGCCCTTTACCTCGCCATCAGACAGCCCTTTACCTCGCCATCAGCCAGCCCTTTACCTCACCATCAGACAGCCCTTTCTGACAGGGAACTAAAGCCGTTATATCGCTCTCTTCAAAGCCGCCAGACTCCATTCACAAAAACAGTAATTTTACCTCCCAGAACACGGAATATACATACAACCCCACTTTAGAAAATCCCAACCAACCGACGTCACTGCTTTCTTCTAACGGCTGAGTGGGCGTTTATATTTGAAGAAAACGGAACAGAACACAGATGGACCCGCCCTTTAATTGTGTCATATAACATTTAGTGCACAAACTATTAATTATAAATTATAAATCAAGACGATAACTGGCAGATTAACAGATAATTAAAGTTTATTACACTTGTTACTAATCTGAAAATATTAGACAACTGTGTGTGTTTCATAAAGTGAATCATGTGACATGACCTCACACTGATCTCAGCCATTTAATCAGTCAAACCAATCATTGAACTAATCAATGAACCAATCAATTACAGTAAGAAACAACAGCTGAAGACATTTAGGATATTTAATGAATTAAAAAAACAGAAACATTTAACATTTTCCTTTCAAATGTCGACAAAGAGAAAACAGACAAAAAACAGAAAGTGACAGAAAATATTTACAATTATTGATCAGTCGTCTGTTATTGATCAGTTATCGGTCAGGTATCAGAGCAGCTCTGATGAGTTTATTTTCTATAATGAATTTAAACTTTTTGCTGTTTGAGCTGCAAATAAAAACTACGAACAGACTTCAGAGGCTGATGAACCTACGGAGTCCTGTTGGTGCCATAATTCATCTGATCAATCTTCCGATTCTGTTGTTGTTGACTGATTTACAGCCTCAAAGAACCTAAATCCTTCAAAATAAAACTCATGTTTTTTGGTAGTTTGATATTTCTAATTACGTAGTGTTTTTGTGTGCATCTATAAATCTGTTTAATTTGGCTTCTTGTGTTTGTATTTATTAACAACAACAAAAAACTCCATCATCATCATCATCATCATCATCATCATCCTGTCTTGTCTATAGCGACAAGAAAACAGAGATAGGAGCAGAAGGAAGACGCCCTACTTTGTTTAAATTTTAGTTACATATAAACAACAGAGTCGTCTACACTGTACAAAGATAGGACTGAGAAAGACGCCTCACTCTGTTTACTTAGTAGGATGTAAAAGCTGATAACGTAGTGACCTATAAAAACGGAGATTGGAGTGTAGGGACGATGTCCCACTGTTTAAAAAACACAAGACAGATAGCTCAGAGCTACACATTTAAAGTGAGATGCAAAGGCAGAAATATAGTGAAGATGCTTCACTCTGAACTATATAATGGGATATAGAAACAGATAATGTAGTGAGATATAAAAACACAGATAGGAGTGAATAGAAGATGTCCAACCTTAAACCCTGTCGTATGATTATAGAGCTCAATACTGACCACCCACTTTCTTTAATGGTGAATTTCCCATTTATTCATTCACTCCATTGACGTTTCAGAAAATCCTCATATAAAGAATTTTAAGCATGAAACCACGTCAACCAGCTACGACATGAATCGTGACCATAAAACATTTGATTCAGAGCAGAAAAACATTGGAAAACAGAAAAAAAATACGAGACCGTGTACATAATAAGTATACAATAAGTGTGAAGGAACTACTCGTCCCATAAACCATTGCTAATGGCGACTCGCCGAAAAACTGAAGACAGTTTCAGTAACTCCGCGCCTTATTTCTCTCCTCAAATGTTTTCAGAAACACATTTCGCTCAACGAGCCGCCGTGTTGGTCCTGTCTGATATCCGGGAGCAGACGCCACGGAGGCGAAAGTACGAGCACGTACCCTCACTAGCTGTTCGCAGGTGCGGTAAACATTTCCATGGTAACAGCGAGCTCCACCAATCAGAGATGTCACTGTTACACCTAGGATTGTGGGTAGTGTAGTACTTCTCCATGACATGGTGGATAAAACGTGTTTTTCTTAAAACAAGGTTAATATCATACCAAACCAGGATTGGTGGCTTCTACAGGAGCAGATACCATCTTAGCTCGTGGTGAATCGACCTTGGATGGTTACGACTTTATAATCCTCCATTAAAGGGATTTTCACTTCCAGAAACGTCCTGTTGAGCTCTATTTATCTATTTTGTTCTCTTGTTAAAATGTAATAATAAAATAACATGTAACCGAGCTTTGGCAATAATGTAGCATTAACATCCATGTTAATAAAGCTTATTTGATTGATTGATAAGTAATGAGATACTAAAAAAACAAAATGCCTCACTCTGTATACTTTAGTGAGATATATAAATATAGATATGAGTGTGAGATAGGAGTGTAAAGTAAGAGCATCACTTGGTTCATTTCTTGAAGAACTTCTTGTTGAGGAGGAAGATGAGCAGGTTGACGTTAACCTTCGCCTTGTCAAACATCTTCATCACCGCCACGCCTTCATACTGCAGTTGCAGCAGGTCCTATAAAACAAACACACACATACATACATAATGCACACCTGGTATTTATCTCAGAAAGTAACCTGGTATTTAGCCTGGTTTGTACCTGGTATTTGAGCAGGAACTCCTCCATCTCAACGCCGAGGAATCGAGCTTTGACGTTGAAACTTCCTTTCTCAGGTCCAGGAACGATGTCAAAGACGACGTTCTTAAACCTGTAACAGTTCAGCTCGGTTCAGTTCACTTCCTCTGAGAGGATTTAACAACAGTAAACCATGACCAGCAGTGTGATGACTCATGTTTAATTGTTACAACACAAATAAATGTGTTGTTAAACGTTTATAACATTAACATATGTGATGTTAAATGTTAATAACATTAACATATGTGATATTAAAGTTAATAACATTAATATATGTTGTGTTAAGAGTTTATAAGATTAATATATGTGTTAAAAGTTAATCACATTAACATGTGTGATGTTAAAAGTTAATAACTTTAACGTATGTTATCTAAAAAGTGAATAACATTAACATTTGTGATGTTAAAAGTTAATAATTTTAACATATGTGATGTTAAAAGTTAATATCTTTAATATATGTGATGTTAAAAGTTAATAATTTTAACATATGTGATGTTAAAAGTTAATATCTTTAATATATGTGATGTTAAAAGTTAATAACTTTAACGTATGTTATGTTATGTTAAAAGTGAATAACATTAACATATGTGATGTTAAAAGTTAATAACATTAATATATGTGGTATTAAAGTTAAGAACATTAATATATGTGGTGTTAAAAGTTTATAACATTAATATATGTTTTAAAAGTTAATAACATTAACATGTGTGATGTTAAAAGTTAATAACATTAATATATGTGGTGTTAAAAGTTTATAACATTAATATATGTTTTAAAAGTTGATAACATTAACATGTGTGATGTTAAGTGTTTTAAGACGTTGATTAATTTAGTATGATGTTAAATTGTTGTTAGATGGTGTTAATGTGGTGTTACATCGTGCTGACATGTTATTTACAGTAGGATATTCAATGAAAACACAGTGTATATGTCTTATGTAGGTATGTGTTCTCACTGTGTAGCTGGCAGGTCTTCGATCTCTAACAGAACTCCTTTCTCCTGCAGTCGGGTGGCGCTGTAGCTCAGAGCAGGAAGCTTCTTCTTCCCTTTGCTCTCTGCTGCCTTCTTATTGGTCGATTTACTGCAACCCACAACCAATCACAACATTTGACCTGTGACCTGTGTGTGTGTGCGTGAGTGCACATACAAAACTTGAGAAAGGTTGAAAATCAGTTCACTGAACTGAACATGTGATGTTCCACGAGGCTCAGTTCTCGGTCCCATCCGGTTCTCTGTGCATCTGATTGATATTTTCCTCGCTGAAATTTAGCCCAACTTTTGAGCATTCTTTAACCTCCTTCATGACAAGCTAGTATGACATGGTTGGTACCAATGGATTCATTAAGTTTACTAGTTTCTGTGTCTTCACTCTATGCCTAAAACTGAACCTACTAGAGTGTCTGAAAGACAATAAAGTCAGTTGGGATCGCGGGTCTCAGAGGGTTAAGAAATCCAATAATGATGTGATGTCATGTTTAAATGGTCCATCGAGGGTTTGAGATTCAACAGGAACCATAATAATAATAATAATAATAATAATGACCTGACTCTGTGTGTGTGTGTGTGTGTTCACCTGTTGGCGGTCAGGTTGTCCAGACAGGAAGTGATGTAATGTCTGTAGAAATCCACCTGTTCACTGTGAAAGCTGCTCTTTGCCTGCAGGCTGCTGAGAGTCTGACGGAGCTTCTGTAGCTCCGCCCCCCGACGCTGACGGTGCAGACGCTGCTGACGTATGTCCTGGGGAGGGGATATTACAGCATATTAAAGCAGTAAAGTATTGAAGTATCAGAGAGGTGGAGCAGTATCCAGCTCCTGCTGCCACAAAGCTTCATTCACAGCAAACTTTATAAATTATTAAATACTTAAAATGAGCAAATTTTCATTCAATTGAAATTAAGGTATACATTAAATTATCCAGAAAATGTGTGTATTGTAAATTTTCTTTCCTAATGAACAACATCAGCTTCCTCCTGATCCCGCCTCCAACTAGTACAAGGCTGCATTCTTGTGGTGTTGGTATTATCGGGAAAAAGTAGTTCCCAAATGGGAAACTTCACGTAAACACCCCTCAAGTCGGAACATCAACTCGGAAAGTCTTGAAAAAGCAGAAGAAAGTAAATGATGGGTTGATGGGAACAAACTTTTTATTAATTCATGTATTGAATATCAATTATTTGCTGGAATGTGATTGTAATAATGTATTAGGTTGTAACTGTTAGTTGCTGTCCACATAGAGTGACCTAGATTAGTTAGAAAAGTTATTTATTAGCATTAATATTTTCGTACAGAGTATTAGGGCCACATTAAGGGAAAACAAATCTGAGATTACGAGAAAAAAGTCATACTATTTCAGGAAAAAAAGGTCGTAACATTACAAATTTTTTCCCCATAAACTTCTGACTTTATTCTCATAATATTACAGCTTTTTTTCTCGTACACTTATGACTTTATTCTTGTAATATTACGGCTTTTTTTCTCGTACACTTCTGACTTTATTCTCATAATATTACGGCTTTTTTTCTCGTACACTTATGACTTTATTCTTGTAATATTATTACTTTTTTCACTGTAAACTTATGACTTTATTCTCATAATATTATGATTTTGTTTTGTAAACCTATAACTTTATTCTCGTAGTATTATTACTTTTTTCTCGTAAACTTATGACTTTATTCACGTAATTACAACTTTTTTTCTTGTACTTATGACTTTATTCTCATAATATTACGACTTTTTTCTCGTAAATTTATGACTTTATTCTCATAATATTATGACTTTATTCTCGAAATCTGAGATTATTTTTTTTTCCAGTGTAGCCCTAATTCTTCGTCGTATTTTAGTGGTTTCAGGGAATGAATGCTGGTCGCTGTCACATAAATACTGGAAATATCTATCAACGTGTTGTTGAAACACTCAAAGCAATAAAATACATCTTCTTTGTAGCATCTATTTTGTTTCCACATCACGACCTAAAGCTTCATGACCACACCAACATCAGAAGAATGACTTCCCTACTCGGGAGGAAGGACCATCAGAGGAGCACCTGAATGCACCACAAGTCACTGGGTGTAAAATCAACCAATAAAACAACAGGAATCATGAGTGAGTATCCAATCAGGACTTTCATTGGACGTAGTGTGTGTGTGTGTGTGTGTGTGTGTGTGTGTGTGTGTGTGTGTTTGGTCACCTTGGCGATCATCTGTAGGATCTGGTTTTCGGTCTGAGGTGGTCTCAGGACTCCGAGTCCCTCCAGACGACGAAGACTCCTCAGGATCTTCCTCTTCTTCTCCTCTAAACTCAGGTTGCCGTTGGCGACCAGCGACTGGTTCCTCTTCATCTTCTCAGGTGTGCGAGCGTCCTGCTGAGCGCGCCGCTGCATCAGCCAATCATGACAGGCTTTCTGAAGAGGAGGAGGAGGAGACGAAGAGACGACTGAAGTTTACCTGAGGTTCACCTGTGTGTGTGTGTGTGTGTGTGTGTGTGTGTGTGTACCTGGTCATGTGACACAGATGCTCTCAGGATGTCACTCAGAGAGTCACCTGACTGAGTCCTGATGACATCAATGATCAGCTGCTTTGTGCTGGAAAAACCACAAAAAAAATAAATCACTGAAATAAACTAAAACTATTTAGTGTAAATATTATGAGCTAATCTACTGAGCATGCTCAGTAGGCTACTGCACATCCAGCTGTTGTTTAAACATACTTGACCAGGTGAAGCTAACAGGCTAACATGCTAAAGTACCTGAACAGGTAACGCTACCATGCTAACAGGCTAAAGTGCTATAGTACCTGAGCAGGTGAAGCTAGAATGTTAAAGTACCTGAGCAGGTGAAGCCAACAGGCTAACATGCTAATATACCTGAGCAGGTGACACTAACGGGCTAAAATGTTAAAGTACCTGAGCAGGTGAAGCCAACAGGCTAACATGCTAACGTACTTGAGCAAGTGAAGCTAACATGCTAATAAACCTGAGCGGTTAAAGCTAACATGCTAAGTTACCTGAGCATGTGAAGCTAACATGCCAAGTTACCTGAACAGGTGAAGCTAACAGGCTAACATGCTAAGCTACCTGAGCAGCAGTCCTCTGGCGTCTGGTTTGTCGTCGGACTCGTTGAAGATGTCAAACTTGTTGGTGAGAGTCAGAGAAACCTCCATCTTGCTGCTCTGAGACAGACCGGATTCTGATCCTGGATCTGCTGAAGAAGACTCTCCTGAAGAGCAGAAAGCACAGACAGTGATAAAGTAGTACCAGTAGTATCGGTAGTAGCAGTAGAGTTGTAGTATTAGTTGTAGTACCGATGAGGTCCTGCAGGGTGGGTACTGATCCGAGGTCCTTCAGCAGCAGTCTGAGAGGGTCTGAGGGGTCCGGACACAAAACCTCCTGCTGCTCCAACAACAACTGAACACACATAGACACACAGCTGGATTAATGTCAAACCAGAGCAGAACTCTACTGGAACTGTTCCTTCTGTTTTCATCAGTTGTTATTTAAGATGATCAAACTTTATGCCCTTCACCGTTTGTGTAGCGCTTCATAAGGCTATTCTGCCCGCACTCTTTAATGACTCTTTAATGATCTCACCTATTGAATGTAGCTAGGTCAAGTTCACCTGCTAATAGACCCTTTTAGTTTGGACGTCATGATGACGTCACGGTGTTGGCTGGAGGCTAAACAAAGGAAAGCCTGGAGGCTAACACTAGCAGTGGACTAAAGTTACACATCTAAAATGTCATCTTGCTGTGTTGTTGGGTGCCAAAATCCAGATATCACATACATCTGAAATGAAAAACTGTGAATCGAGGCTCTAGCGAGCTACAATATCAGAGAAACGTTTCAGAGATGGAGAGTAAATGTTGTTAATATTTAGCCTTCTGCTAACAACAGCCGTGAGCCATTGGCTGCTGTTAGCAGAAGGCTTAACTATTAGCAACCCTTTCTCTCCATCTCTCAAACGCTTCTCCGATATTGTACGACTCTCTTTTTGACTGACTTTACTGAAGGATAGTTAACTATAGGCATCCAAAGATTTATACGCCCTCAATTTATCTTTACAGAGCTGCCGTTGGCCACCAGCCCGCTGGTCGGACGGCTGGCTACTTAGCTAGCTTAGCTTGCTAATTCTGCCATGCTGTCATGAAACACAGAAAATGAGGTGAACAAAGTTGTCACTCATCTGGTGATAGCACTGTGCTTTCCTACACTGTGACAAGAGTGTGTGAAGCATTAAATTGTTAAATTTTACTCATTTAGCGACTGGCTAGTTAGCTAGCTAGCTTGCTAATTCCACCATGCTACAGAAAATGAGTACCACCCGCCCACTAAATACCTCATCATGGTTACTAACAGAAAAGAGGTCTATATAAAGGGGTTTATATAAAGGGGTCTATATGAAGGGGTCTATATGAAGGGGTCTATATAAAGAGGTCTATATAAAGAGGTCTATATAAAGGGGTCTATATAAAGAGGTCTATATAAAAGAGGTCTATATAAAAGGGGTCTATATAAAGGGGTATATATAAAGGGGTCTATATAAAGGGGTCTATATAAAGGGGTCTATATAAAAGAGGTCTATATAAAAGGGGTCTATATAAAGGGGTATATATAAAGGGGTCTATATAAAAGGGGTCTATATAAAGAGGTCTATATAAAGAGGTTTATATAAAGGGGGCTGTATAAAACAATGTCTCATTTGTTTGTTGCCTCGACTCTTCTCTCCTCGCGTAGATGCGAGGAGAGGAGGCGAGGAAAGGAATGGAGTATGTACAAAACTAGGAAATGAGAAAGGCCCCAGGTCCAGGTGTCTCTGAACAGACCTTGTGTGTGTTGAGCAGCTCGCTGATGGAGATGTAGACGACGGGCTTGTTGACGATGAGCAGCTCCGAGTATTCGTCCATGTTGAACGTGTCTTCTGGTTCAGGAACGTCACAAACACTCAACAAGAAGTTCCTGTCAAACACAAACAAACAACAGGAAGTTTCTCTTCTTCTTCTCATAAATAAAAGAACCTCATGAAACCAGTTCAGACCAGAACAACATGCAGTCAATATACTGAATGTTATTTATGAGCTGGTGCATCTGAGCATGCTCAGTAGGCTACTGCACATCCAGCTGTTGTTTAAACATACTTGAGCAGGTGAAGCTAACAGGCTAACATGCTAAGGAACCTGAGCAGGTGAAGCTAACAGGCTAACATGCTAAAGTACCTGAACAGGTGAAGCTAACAGGCTAACATGCTAAAGTACCTGAACAGGTGAAGCTAACAGGCTAACATGCTAAAGTACCTGAACAGGTGAAGCTAACAGGCTAACATGCTAAAGTACCTGAACAGGTGAAGCTAACAGGCTAATATACTAAGGTACCTGAGCAGGTGAATACACCAGAGAATATATTCAGTTAAAACAGATCCTCAATGTTCTCTGTGAAGTTAGCGGGAAGTGATGTCACATAGCCCCCCGTGTGTTTTATGTGGAGTGAGCACTGCACCAGACTCCATTTAAAAAATAGCCTTTTAAATGCTTCATCGTCAGTAACCGGCCATACGGTAGATTAGGAGGCAGTTTGGCCTTGTGTGCTCTGATGAATGCAGTTAACACACCAGATATCATGTAGTTTAATGAAAACTCCTGCTCCAGCTGTTCTCCACCTCTGGTTTGGAAGGAGGAAATAACAATACTAACAGGTGAACCAGCTTTAAGTGATATATTTTATTTTTAAGTGCTGGGCTGTGGATCTAATTTGGTTCATGTGGATTTCCAAAAGTAACGGATAAATATTTAAAGAAACTTTAAAGTGTTAAATTACAGAGTGGAATTTGGTGTGGTGGTAGAATGATTGTTTAATTAGATTATAAATATGAACTGCTGAATACAATTTTAATTTTTCTGTTGGATAAATAGATATTTGGCGTTTCAAATGCATTATTATTGTATTTAATCGTATTCATTGTTTGAGTTAAACATTTATCTTTTATTTTGAGTACAGATATTTTATTGCTGTTGGATTAAAGGAATGACTTCAAAGGTCAGAGGTCGTATTATTCGTCATATTCTGACCTGAACTTGCTGTGAGTCTGGCTGATATACTGGTTCAGAGCTCTGACGTGGTATCCGTCTCCGTGGAAGTGCTTGTTGGCGGCGGCGTGCTGCAGCATTCGGGCGATAGAGCCCAGGATGTGGCGCTGCTCCGGCTGCAGGGCGGAGCCGGCGGACCGGTCCACCACGTCGAAACCGTCCGGCGCCACGATGGCCGGGTTCATGTAGCGATAGTAGACCAGGTTACCGACAATCTGAGGGAGACATTTAACACGTCCCAATTTATACAGTGAGGTCAATGAAATGGCTCCTATGGGGACTAACATCATCACACACGAATACAGTTGGGCTCATTGGATCCACAAGAGTCTCAGCTTTACAGTGATACCCAATTTATGTAATTCAAGACTGTTTAGGGACCCCAGTATGCAGAAATATTCAGATACACCATTTTAGAATAGGAGACAACAACATATTTATACTGCATTCAGAAAACTGCTAACTGTCTAAATCCTGGATCTCACCTTGTAGAGTTCGTCTTCGCTGGCTTCAGGGAACTTCGCCTTCAGGGCGTCTCGGAGAACCTTCGCCGTGTAACGTAAACCGTAACTACAACAAACAGCACAGAACAACATTAATGTGACGTGAGCGGGTGGAGGTGACCGGTAGTTTGTGGAGGTTGGAGGTGAGAGGGTGGAGACCTACGGTAGTTTGTGGAGGTGAGAGGTGAGCGGGTGGAGGTAAATAGGTGGAGACCTATGGTAGTTTATGGAGGTTGGAGGTGAACAGGTGGAGGTGAGCGGGTGGAGGTAAATGGGTGGAGACCTACGGTAGTTTGTGGAGGTTGGAGGTGAGCAGGTGGGGGTAAACGGGTGGAGACCTACGGTAGTTTGTGGAGGTTGAAGGTGAACGGGTGAAGGTAAACAGGTGAAGGTTAACGGGTGGAGACCTACGGTCGTTTGTGGAGGTTGGAGGTGAGCGGGTGGAGGTAAACGGGTGGAGACCTACGGTAGTTTGTGGAGGTTGGAGGTGAACGGGTGGAGGTAAACAGGTGAAGGTGAACAGGTGGAGGTAAACGGGTGGAGACCTAAGGTAGTTTGTGGAGGTTGGAGGTGAGCATGTGGAGGTAAACGGGTGGAGACCTACTGTAGTTTGTGGAGGTTGGAGGTGAACGGGTGAAGGTAAACAGTAGGAGGTAAACGGGTGGAGACCTACGGTAGTTTGTGGAGGTTGGAGGTGAGCGGGTTGAGGTAAACGGGTGGAGACCTACGGTAGTTTGAGGAGGTTGGAGGTGAACGGGTGGAGGTGAACGGATGGAGGTGAACGGATGGAGGTAAACGGGTGGAGACCTACAGTAGGTTGTGGAGTGTGGAGGTGAACAGGTGGAGGTAAACGGGTGGAGACCTACGGTAGTTTGTGGAGGTGAACAGGTGAAGGTGAACAAGTGAAGGTAAACGGGTGGAGACCTACGGTAGTTTGTGGAGGTTGGAGGTGATGGCTTTGAGGACTCGGTCCGTCAGGTTCTTCAGGTTGATGATGGCGATGTCGATGCGTCTCTGGACCTCTGGGTGACTCAGAGCGTCAGCAGGTGAGACCTCGTATGGCAGAGAGCTGCAAGACGCCGACAGGTGAGTCAGGAAAGATTTAACATCATCATCAACACCATCATGACCAACATGTGTGTCCGTTCACACCTCTTGTGTCCGGTCTGGGTCTCGGTCTGGTTGATCCAGGTCTTGTAGACATCCACCGGGTCGGTCCTGATGCTGAGGCTCCGGTCCAGCAGGACGTCCTGCAGAGCTGGACCCAGAGACTCCCGCAGTGCGTTCTGACCGCGAGCGTGGCGGTAAAAGTTCACCAACATCTTGATGACGGTGGGGTTACCTGTGACCACGTCCTGAGGCTGCTCCACCTTCAGTCTGACATCATCACACAGGTACACGTTACAGGTGTGAACACACTAACAGGGACCCACAGTGTGTGTTAATGTGATATATATTCACCTGATCTCGTATCGCAGCGCCGCCGTGAACAGCTGCAGCAGCAGGAAGGCGTCTCTTCGGTCGGCACCGTAGTTAAACAGACTGAACACCAACATCTCCATGAAGGAGTTGGAGCGACTCTGAGGCATCAGGAAGATCAGCTGGGCCAGGTACAGAGGCTGGGTCTGGAACAACACACACACACACACACAGGTGATATACCACACAGGTGACATACCACACAGGTAATATATCACAGGTGTAGAACAGGTGTGTGTGTGTGTGTGTGTGTGTGTGTGTGTGTGTGTGTGTGTGTGTGTGTGTCACCTGTAGCAGGTAGAACAGGTGTGTGTGTGTCTCACCTGCAGCAGGTAGAACAGGTGTTGGTAGGCCTCCAGTCTCTCTCTCCTCTCTCTGCTCAGAGCTTTCAGACCTTTACTTCTCTCCACGTCCATCATGTCTGACAGCTGCTCCTTGTTCTTCTTCGTCAGCTTCTTGCAGTGAGACACCACTTCCTGTTTAGAGAGACAGGTTCGTTAAGTAACGAGGACGCACACCTTAACGAGGAAGGCTTGGGTGGTTAGGAGATTGTTAGGAGATACCTGTCCAGTAGTCAGTTACCTGTTCAGCAGTGAGTTACCTGTAGCGTGTAGTGAGTTACCTGTAGCGTGGCTCTGTTTCGGACCAGCAGGCCGATCTTCAGGTCCATCAGGTCCAGGTCGGCCTCCAGCTGTCGGTTGAAGCGGATGCTCCTCACCACCTCCTCCCTCAGACGCAGCTGCTCCGCCTCCTCTCTGATGTCACCGTCGCCCAGGTCGAGCAGGTGAACAAACTTCCTGACCACAGACAGGGGGGGCATGGACGAGTGCACTGAGACAAGAGAGGGGGAGGGGCTTAATAATAACTTAAAGTACCTGAAAATTCTCATGTAGAGTCCAGAAACACAAGATGAAATGATCCCTCGTTAGTAAACTTACCCAGCATCCTGTACTCGTCTCGAGCTCTGTTGGCTCTGAAGAAAGCCTGAATCTTTATGACAGCGCCAACCTGTGGACACGCAGAGTTAGTACAGCCTCAGACCGCGGAGAAAGAGGTAAGAAAGGTTGAGAACTACTGTCAAATGTCTGAGTAACAGGACGACTCACATGACGTCTGAAGAAACTCAGTCGAGCTCGATATTTTCTCCTCGCCGACCACATCTTCACAAACGACTGGATCTGTTAATACAAACATTTAACATTTATCAGGTGTTTGTTTACATCTTCAATTAACTAAACAATAATTACAGAATTATGTTGATATTAAACCTTGTTGATCAGGTCTTTATGAGGTCATTCTTTAACATCCTTCACTCACACTGATAAACTTCTGGTCAATAACAGTGTTCAAACCAAGAGAGAAGCAAATTTTCGCCTCACTTTACTCGTGCGAGTTGGACCGCCGGTATCATTTGTGTTCATTCGCTCTAGACGCTCCGGAGAGGAGGAGCTTGTCTCCATAGATACCAACAACTATTCTTTCCTCCATCAACCATGGAAGAAATAACCACTGTTGCTGTTTTGTACATGTTGTGGAAGTCCCAGATATGTCAGAAAACCAAACGCCGTCGTGTCTGGGTTCATAACATCACCCGGCGGCGGGCTGTATTCACATACAGTGTTATTACACTGACTGTATCTAGCAGCAACACGTCACTACTGAGGCTTGAACCCCAAATAAACAGATTGTGCTGTGATTTAATATCAAGAAACAGATCAAAATGATGCTGAAATAACTACATAATGATGCTGATTAGTAAAAAGTCTGAATTCATGCTTTGTTAGGTCTGTTCACAAGACGACAAGCAAACAACTTTTAAAATGCTTGTTTTCTGAACGGAGTTTGGATGGATCAGTGCCAGGCTATGCAGTTGCTCCATCAACACTCAACATAAAGTCATCTAGGCATAAATACGGCAGCGACGTTGTTGTTTCTACCATAGACAGTCTGTGGTTTCTACACAGAGTTTGGTCCGGTCTCTGTACAGATATGATGTATTATCGTAGCTCTGGTTATTTCTTCCATTTCTGATTCAACAACGTCAGGACGTCAGTGACCACAGGAGGACAATCTCATTGCTGAGAGGCTTTCACCACACAGCGGCACGCACATTTATCACTCCAGTTGAAATATTTCAACTCACACAAATGACGCGAGTTGTGTGTTTGCGTCGCGTCATTTGCGCCTATTATTCGCTTCTTTGCATTGGGTTTGTATGTTATTGCGTTCGCTCTTGGTGTGAACACATAGCAGACGCCTGTCAGTGGTCTCTGTCTGTAATTATGATGATTTAATCTGATATCTAATTATACATCTGTTTCCATGACGATCTTTGTTGGTCTTCTGTCCAGACAGATATCTTTGTGACACCTTGAATTAAAAACATTACCTGTAGCGTGAGTCATGATGAGTTAGTCGTTACCTTGACAACAGCTCTCCAGTTCATGTAGAGAAACTGCAGCCGACGTCTGTACGCCCGCTGCTGGACCAACCTCCTCCAATGAGACTGAACACACACAGACACAACAATCAGTGGCCAGTATAAACCAGTAAACACCATTTAGTACACACCAGTATAAACCAGTATACACCAGTTAGTAATAACTGTCTCACTGTTGTCGTACATAAATATTACCTACAGTCGTTTGAACTTATGGATTACCTGCCAAAATCAAAATTAAATCAATAAATCAATCAAAGATTTGATAAATAAATAAATAAGCCATTAAAAGATGGTGAAAATAATATTAAAAATAAATGTAGGCATTAGTTAATTGATAAAATGTGACATAAATTGATATTTCTGTTTTAATTTGCTTTTTTTGAATTTACATTTGTATTAATTCCCTTATTTATTTACTATTCTGTTTAATTTCCACTTTTATTTATTTGTATTAATTTTTAAATGTATTTATTTATTTTTGCATTATTTTTATTTATGTATTTATTTTCGCAATTATTTTTCATTTATTTCTGCATTTATTTTATATTTATTTTTGAATGCATGTATTCATTTATGTGTTTAAGCAATAAATTATTTTAGGGATGTCAAAGTTAATGCGAAAATAACACTTAACCCTTCACTACAAGCTAGTATGACATGGTTGGTACCAATGGATTCATTAGGTTTACTACCTCTGAAATATCAATTGCGTTAACACATTAAAGAAATTAGTGCCGTTAAAATGATTTTATGTTATGTGTTATTATTGCGTTAACTTTGACAGCCCTAAAATAAATAAATGCTTAAACACATAAATAAATACATATATTCAAAAATAAATATTAAATAAATACTAAATAAATAAAAATAAATGCAATAGTAAATAAATAAATCCAAAAATTCATAAAAAATAAATACATAAATAAAAGTGGAAATTAAACAGAAGAGTAAATAAATAAGGGAATTAATAGAAATGTAAATAAATGAAAAAGCAAATTTAAACAGAAATATTAAATTATGTCACATTTTATCAATTAATTAATGGCTACATTTATTTTTAATATTATTTTTGCTACAATTAATGTTATTTATTTATCCAGTCATTAATTTATTTTTGATTTTGGCGGGTTTGGTCCTCCGTATAAGCACACCTGGATGATGATGACAGCAGGTGTCTGATTGGTCAGGTAACGCCGTCGAGCCTCCAGCTTCTGTCTGAGCAGGAATCCTCGACTGACCGCCTGCAGACCAACGACGAGGGCTTCTCTGCTCCGCCAGAGGACGCCGCGACTGTACGAGCCTGAAACGCTGCTGACTACTTCCTGTAGGGAGCAGACATAGATGACCTCACACACGGCATCACTGTTTCTGACCAATCACAGGCAGGGGGACAAACATTTCAATTCTTGTCTTGAAATGTTGTCTTTGAAATGTGGAAATGAAGATCTGATCTCCTCCTGACCTCTGACCTCTTACCCTCAGGTGTGTCTGTACCTGTAGTAGAGACTGACACTGACTTCTGACCCTCCGGTTTGTCTGTACCTTTAGTAGAGACCCTGACGCTGACTTCTGACCCTCAGGTGTGTCTGTACCTGTAGTAGAGACCCTGACGCTGACCTCTGACCCTCAGGTGTGTCTGTACCTGTAGTAGAGACCCTGACGCTGACGTCTGATCCTCAGGTATGTCTGTACCTGTATTAGAGACCCTGACGCTGACCTCTGACCTCTGAACCTCAGGTCTGTCTGTACCTGTATCTGTTGTCGGTCGAGGAACACACTGTTGTGTATGAAGCCGTTGGGTTTCTCCCAGCTGCCCTCCAGTCTGTTCAGGTGGATGTAGTAAAACGAGCCGTCGTCCAGCCGAACTCGAACCCACGGACTACGGTTGTCTCCTGAACACACACACACACACACAATCTCTATAACGCCATTTATGATCAAACTGACTCATGTTCTATTATACAGACTGATGACGGTGATGGAAAGTTAAAGTTTCATCTCCTCTCTCTACAATTCAGATTGTCAGTCAGTCAGATGACGGAGTGATAAACTGAAGATACAGAAACAGAGGGACAGACGACTGCAGACAGTCAGTTGTACCTGTGTGCATCCGGTCTGACATCAGACTGTAGAGCTCTCTCTGATAATCAGCAGCACAGGTGGGAACGACTCCCTGCAGCTGGACTTCAGGTAAACTCAGAACACGAAAAGTCTGATTCACTTTATTCTCCTTCACAGCCTGATTCACTGCAGCTACTGACAGACACACTGAGCACACACACACACACACACACACACACACACACACACACACACACACACACACACACACA
>CAKALU010066717.1:0-10983 GCA_916700995.1 Hozukius guyotensis
AGTGATATCTTAGGTTACATGCTGAGGTCCAAGCTTGGCATGGCCACCGTGGAGGAAAGAGCATACTGCACACAATTATGATTACAAATATCATTAACATTTGGATTATGATCATGACTCGTTCTCTAAGTCTTGACGGGTAATTCTACACCCTTCTTGGCCGTACTTTCTTGCAATTGAATTTGACCTCTTGACAATGTGGCTGTTTGCTCCCTTGCCACATGCCTGCTATACAAACAAATCTGTCACTATGGCGCCAGGTTGATAACCCAGCTTTAAGGAATGTACGGCATTAGAGAGGCGATATGAGTTGTTCCATTGTAGCTAGACTGCAGCAGAGAAAAAAAATATATAGTTATATTATATATACTGTTCAAGGTCCAAATGAAAGATTGTTATCTAGAGCTATACCACATGTTTCCTGGTTCACCTTTAAAGAAATACTTTACACCAAATGTTGCCAGCTTGTTCTCTGATTCTCACATGCGACACTCCTCAGCACTGGTGGTGCCGCTTCTCAAGTGTCCAGTTTTTATGTCGTGGGGGGCCTTTAACCCCTATCTTCTGCCTAAATGTCACTGGCATCTGAGTCAGCACGGAGCCTGTTTTGGGAATCCCTCCCTCTGGCCTATTATGGTGTCATCTCCCGGGTCTTTGGCATGTCAGAGGTGTTCTGGTTCTAATACGGTGCAAACAACATTTCACGGCTCTCGGTGTGTGGGAATCGCGCTCAATGCTGCATGAAATTGCGGAACGGAAACCTACCATGCGGCGAGACATTACGTAGTAGTGTGATTGTGCTAATATTTCCCAACAGAGGCTGTATCAGTGCTGGAGATATAGATGTGTTGAGGACAAAGCCCTGTGAATGAACTGTAGGATATAACATGCATGGATCTCTTACAATTGCATAAATAATGTACCGTATGTGACTGAGTGTGCAGAATGTAACTGGATATATGGAAGCACATGATTTTTGTAATTCTATCCTTGAATTGAAATATAGGCTTAAGATTCTGGACTCCCCCACAAACCCCCCACCCCAACGTTAGTCACCCGACCCGTCCCACCCTCATGTCTTATTACCGTTTTTTAACATTCGTCCCTGCTAAAAAAAGCCTCAGCTGTTAAAGGGATAGCGTGTCGACCATTCTCAAAAAGCACATGGGGATGAAGCTGTCACCGACTGCCCCGGACAGCAGAAGCAACAGGAGTACAAAACAAAGTACCGGGCACATGATGTATTAGTGTATTCTCTCTGTGTTACCATTGGTTACTACTGTAAGGCAAAATTAATTGAGCATACTGTTCCTTTAAGGGTGAGAACAGGGGACTCTTTGACGTCAGTGCAGTGGGAGATATTCCATGATGTTTGTGGAAGGAAGGATGGAGCGAGATAATGTCTGTGTTAGCTGTTGTGGACAGGATGTTTGTGTTCCAAATTGCAAAGCTTTTGGTTCACACATTAAAGTGTTCCCACCGCTCACAAGAATCAATAGTACTCAGCCCCTAATCAGATATTAATGACCGTTACTGGGGCTGGAAGCATGGCTGTGGAATTAACAGGCTAGAGCAGCTTGCACGAAAATGGCCTTTAATGGGTGTAGGTGGAGGATAATGTGTTGTTAGAGTGAAGGCAAAACCACCTGCAGTGGAGGAAAATGATGGTAATACATATTTCTTTTTAGCAAAACAATTATGTCATGCATTGAGTGCCATCGCTGTCAATGACACACGAGAGCTACGTGCCTTTGCACTATGCAGAAATGCCTGATTCTGACAACCATTTTAAACAGAAAGTGTCTCGACATTTACTGTTATATTCTCGCTTTCCATCCCATCAAACAGCCCTGCCCACTCTTGCCTGCCCACATTCCTTCTCCCTCTCTCTGACATCTCTCCATTTGTCACTCCCTCTCCCTGTCATTCCATGCTTCCTCCTCTATGGAGCCTTTGTCCTCTGTACTGACCTCTCTTTTTCGCGCTGTGGCTCTAGATCCCAGTGCAAGGGGGCTGCCGTCCCTGGATCCCCGTGTGTGTGTGTGTCTGCACAGTTCCTACTGCACGGCAGCCCTCCCTCCCCCTCGCAATCCCTTTTTATAGCTCAGCTGAGCCTGCTCAGCCCGCGCTGCATTCTGGGTAAGAGGGGAGGAAGCACAGGCAAGGAGAGTGAGGGCATGGATGTGAGTGTGAGGGAGGGAGGGAGGGAGGGAGGGAGAGGATGATGGACATGAGGAGGCATGGGTGAAATTAGAGGCAGAGGAGGGGGGGGGGGGGTCAGCATTCTGTTATACTCGTATCATTTTGTGTTGTGTTGGTGTCATAATAATCATTTTTGAAGTGGTTGTCATTGATAAAACTGGAATTTAATAAATTATCATTATTGTTATGAGATAAATTAGACATACTTCATGACTTAAAGGGGACCTATTATGCTCATTTTCAGGTGCATACTTGTATTTTGAGTTTCTACTAGAACAAGTTTACATGCTTTAATGTCAAGGTTAAAAAAAAAAAAAACACTTTACTTTTCTCATACCGGCTGTGCTGCGGCACCTCTTCTCACCCTCTGTCTGAAACGCTCTGTTTGAGCTCCTGCCCCCACCCCCTCCTGACAAGTCCAGTCTGCTCTGATTGGTCAGCTGGCCCATTCTGTTGTGATTGGTCAACCAAACCAAACTCTTTGGACTCCACTCTAACTAGCTTTGTTTGAGGGTGTGCTAAACAAGCCGTTATGCAAATGTGTTACTTGGTGACATCACCATGTTACAGAAGAAAAGGCTGGACTTAAATCAAGGCATTTCAGGCAGTTCAGGAGCAGTGTTTCTGTGGGGGAGAGTAACTCCTTTTGGCCTGGACTTTGTATTTGAATTACATTGCCACTTAATCTTGGTGATGCAACCAAACTGGAAGTAAATCAACACGATTGGTAAACCCTTTATGCTTTGTTACTAAAGGTTAGAGTTTGGGAAATCCAATAATTTTCCAATGTGCCGCATGTGATATTTCTGTAAAATGAGTGTTACTCGTGTAATTTTCCTAAGCTTAAAGAGGACCTATTATGCTTTTCTGCTTTTCCCTTTCCTTTAATGTGTTATATAGTTTTTTTGTGCATAAAGGTCTACAAAGTTACAAAGCCCAAAGTCCACGGAAAAGGGAGTTAATAGTTAATAGTTAATAGGCTTCTTTTACTGATGTCAACAAACTTAAAACAATATTTGGCTGTTGTATAGTGTGGGAGTATTATTATAGAAGAGCTGTCAGTTTGGTTCAGTTGACCAATCACAACAGAGTGGGTCAGCTGACCAATCAGAGCAGACTGATGGGGGGTTGGAGGGGGTGGCAGGAGCTCAAACAGAGCGCTTCAGACAGAGTGTGAGAATGAGAATAAAAGGTCTTCTTTAAAAAGAGGAATTGATGTGTGCACACTTAACAAAAGCTACGTTGTTCCTAATTTTGCCAAAACAAAATAAAAATAGAGCCCAAATAAACATCTGAAACATTTTATTAAAAGCATGAGGGGACATATTCATGTCCTCAAATGGAACATAAATATAAAATATATTTATATGTACAAATTATGGCAAAGACAAATATAGAAGCGTACCGGGTACTTTCTAAAAATGTTAATTCACAAAAAAACAGAAAAAGAAAAATATTAACTTTAGCTCCCAATGCGTTGTTTATCAAAGATAGATGAATCAAACATAACCTCTATGAACTTGGTACACGATCCATCCCGGTTCAGGTTCATGAGCTTTGAGGTACAAAAATGAGGTATGCAATTTTTGAATAAAAAGCAAGCCCATATGGTACGGTCAATTTTTTTTTTTTTTTTTTACAGTACCATTATACAGATCTTTCTGAAGTTTATGAAACGATGTCCAAAAAAATTCCTCATTTATGGTACAAGTTGGAAAAACTTTGTTGCTGAAACCAGAGAAAAGTTCTCATAATCATCATACTTGTACTGTATCGCAATATTATTATTATTATTATTATAATGTTGTCCTACACATATTCAAGAGAAGGGAATGCATTTTATCCCCAATAGATTGTACTCTGGATTTCACAGCGGTAATACAAGGTTTTGACCACAGGGAGGCAGCACACTGTCAGCACAACCTAGAATAAGTGCTTCAATATTGTTCATGGTATTATAGATTCATCGAAATATGACACATCCATCTCACCCATATGCTTCTAATCTCTATGTTAAGTAATGATAATAATGGCAAGTAAGCAGTAGTCTGTTATCAGATGTTTAGGACATTTATGGGCAGCGTTACTTTCAAAGCTAAGCAGGAACATTTAATTGGAGCTTGAATTATCACACGACTCTAATCTCGGATCTCTAAAAGAAGCAGCTGTTTCATGTCGTTTGCTCGGTAACCGAGGTTACCGCATACTGTGTGAAGAGATGCATTTTTTTATAAATGCAAAAAAAAACCGCACATAAATAAACATTTATGTGGGAAATCATATCTCTCGGTCTGTCGATTTAAATGTGTCCAAGTCAGAAAAAAAAACGAAGCGTGGAAAAAGTTTAAACTGACCAAAAGCAGCTTGTTTGTTTAACACTGGATGATGATCCCTAATACTGTTACTGCACAAATAACACCAGCTTTCTATGAGACGTGGGAATCACACAAACATTGGATGATAAAAGCAGCGTTGATCAGAGTACGACTTGTTTTGATAAAGACAGCTGGTATAAACATTTATCATTCATGTCTTTATGAAAACTGGTTTAGATTTCAGTGCAAATCTGTCGCGTCTCTGATGTTTTCATCAACTCTGTTCCTATCATTCAATCTTTGTGATGCTGCAGGTCTCCATATTACACTGTATGTCCATCATGTGCTTCTACAGAACACATCTGACAATACAGGGAATACAATCTTGAGTCTGAAAAATAAATGCTGATTAAGGCATTGAGTACTTTTTTTTGTTTCATGTTACCCCCCAAACATCTTCTTCCCCACGCCACCGAGCTTAAAATTCTGCTTGTCTTCCCGTTACATTAACACACATTTAGAACATTACACATCGAGCAACGTTTGACAGGGCACCACCTATTGCACATGGAATTCGTCTTGTTATTAAAAATCTTGTTAGTTCACCCTTCAGTGCTGTCTTTTTAAATGTTGGCTCATCCCCCGCCCCCTTTTCATTTCTTCTGCTTTTTTTATTTTCTTTGACGTGAAGTTACGCAGCATTATTCACCCGTCAGTACTAGCTGGAAAAACCGCCGGGTGGCTCCAGGTCGGGGGACTCGTCGTCGTCCTGGTCGTCCGAGGGCAGGTGGACGCGCTGCTCGTCCATGCGCTTGGCCTGCACCCTCTGGATTAGACTGAAGAAGTCTTCATCAGGCACTGTGGGGGCGTGGGGGCCTGCTTCTGGTGGGGAGCACCGCTGATCGTCGATCCTAGAGGACTGCAGTCAGAAAACATAAAGGCATTTAGAGTGGAAAGGCTGTTGTACGAATAGGCTAAGTAATGCTCCAAAATTGGGCTAAATTTTTTCGAGGAAAAACTGGCACGGCCATTTTCAAAAGGGATCCCTTGACCTCTGACCTCAAGATATGTGAATGTAAACGGGTTCTATGGGTACCAACGAGTCTCCCCTTTACAGACATGCCCACTTTATGATAATCACATGCAGTTTTGGGGCAAGTCATAGTCAAGTCAGCACACTGACACACTGACAGCTGTTGTTGCCTGTTTGGCTGCAGTTTGCCATGTTATGATTTGAGCATATTTTTTTATGCTGAATGCAGTACCTGTGAGGGTTTCTGGACAATATTTGTCATTGTTTTGTGTTGTTAATTGATCTCCAATAATAAATATATACATACATTTGCATAAAGGAAGCATATTTGCCCACTCCCATGTTGATAAGAGTATTAAATACTTGACAAATCTTCCTTTAAGGTACATTTTAACTGATAAATAGTGTGCGATTAATCGCGATTCAATATTTTAATCGATTGACAGCCCTAGTTTTTTTCATATTTTGGTACGAGTGCTCTCAACCACTCGTAAAATTGTCTCTTACCTAAAAAAAAGCAAAGGCAAGCAAAAATAAGAAAACACTGGTGAATCCCAGAAATCAATGGGTAATAACAAAATAAGAACAAAAATCGTGGATATAAACAAAAATTGGACAAAAAATTGTGTGTATATCACTAATTGCATGAGGCCCACTGTGGTATAAAGTGACTAATTAAGTTATCTGGGCAACTTCCTCTATCCCCCGTACAACTATCTCCAGTCTAATAAGACTAATACTTAGGAATCCAAGAGGATTGTCACATGTGAACATGTGGCCTTACCTGGCACTTGATGAGCATGTTGAAGAAGTCGTCGCTGGGCTCTTGATGATCTCCCTCACCCACCAGGTGTCCCAGATTGTTATGGGTAATCCTCAGGCCTGGAAGGTTACCAACATTAACCC
The DNA here is from genome assembly GCA_916700995.1 of Hozukius guyotensis. Taxonomy (NCBI): domain Eukaryota; kingdom Metazoa; phylum Chordata; class Actinopteri; order Perciformes; family Sebastidae; genus Hozukius; species Hozukius guyotensis. Next base: position 6,457 of record CAKALU010066717.1, read on the forward strand.
GCTGGTCATCTAGACGGCGGCTCTGGGAGCTGGCAATCAAATCAAACAGCTCCTCCGTCTGGGGGGAAGTGGTGATTGCAGAATCTAGGAGAAGAGAGAAGAGTCCGGTTATTGAAAAGGAGACCAAGTGTCCTGAAGGGGAGACAGACACTACAGGCAAAAATTTTGTTTTTTCATGTACTGGTCAATTTTGAGATTTTGGGGCTATTTTGCTTCCATATCATGTCTTCTTTTAGGCTCCAAAATACACATTTAGGTGTTTATTTTACGACACTTTGTCTTTTTGCGTCTTTTCTCCTAAATTCTCCAAATGTCAGCAGTGGATAACACCTCACTTGCATATTTAAACATAAAGTTTCTGAAAACTTGTAATATAGAAAAATAATTGTCTTAATGTAATTAAATCAAGTGGGGAAGTTTCATCATGATACCATCCATCCATCCATTTTCCTTCGCTCCCTCCGGATGATACCTCATGATACCTATTATTTAAATGTTATTTTATGTTAATTATGTTTGTTCATGTTCATATATCATTGATAGCCTGATTAATACAACATTTTATTCCTAAAAAAATGGCGAAAAAGTATTTTTTTATGGCTTTTATGGCTGTCTGATTTATGGAGTGATAAAAAGAGATAGCCAAAATCCCCTCTGTAAAAACCTTTGACTCAAACATGTCAACAAAATGAAACCTGGCTTCATCCAATGTTCAGATTTCTGTTCTGGAAATGTATGCAAGTTAGCACATATTTGATAAGATAATGCCTCATTTGCATATCTAAACATGACATTTCAGAAAACTTGCAATACAAAAAATAATTGTCTTAATGTAAGTAATCAACTGAGGAAGTTTCATGCTGGTATCTCTTAGTTAAAATGTTTACCCTTATTCACCTGTAGTGTCTCTACCCTTAAAACAGCCGATAAAGGACCTAATCGCCGTGTGAACAGTGTTCTCAACGAACCTATTATCTCATTCAGGGACGGCACGGAGTTTTCGTCACCTTCTCCGTTGTCTCCGTTCTGCGGATCATCAAGATGGCAGCGCTGGTCATCCATGCGGCTGCTCTGGAACTTGCTGAGGAGGTCAAAGAAGCAGTCTTCATCGGACGGGTCACGGCCCAGCTTCTGAAAGAGAAATGAGGAGATAGTCTGGTCAGCACAAATAGACAAAGACTGAATATGGATGCTGAATTATGAAATTCTGCCCCCTGTTTCCAAGCAAGTCTCTGATTTTACTGTACTACCTAATTATGTTGAACCATTTTCCTACTAAATACAAGAAACATGATCTGCAGAGAAGCGTAGAGCTGCATGAGGATGAGGATTTTCAACGTGTCCAGTTTGTGGAAGAGAAAAAATACTCTGATTAACTCACATTGGGATGGACTTCATGGTGAGACTACCTTGGCCCAGATACTGAAGGTGGTACAATGTCATAAAATGTCGTGTAAAAATAAACAACCCATTTGTATTTAAGTAGAATGGCCCACATACTGTATGGTGGTACCCTGAAACAGCAGATGGAAATATCAACAGATATAGCTGTAGCCGCCATAGGAGCATGTTGATCAGTTATTACTTGAATGTGATACAATATTAATATATGTACTATTACTTTGTAATAGTTGTACTTAGCCGATACTGACTCAAATAGCTGGATCGGATATCGGTGACAATGGGGCCTATCTGTTCAATTCAACTCTATGTTTATATACTATATTCATTATATACTGGAATTTTAATTCCTGTTTAAGTTTTGACCAATTTGTTGCTGCATTAAAACGGTTCGCACCTGAATTGTAATTAATTTTGAGTTTTTTTTGTTGTCTGTTTTGTTGGAAAGTTGGATCGGTGCATCTCTAGTTGTATTGTTTTTTTGTTATATTTGTGGTTTATTTAGTTTCTTGACCTAATAAGTTATTTTAAAAGTGAAGTTTTCATTGGTTAAAACATTCACACATGAGCAATGGAACTTTTAAACACCAACTGTCCTTGGTTTCAGATTCAGCTGGCAGGGCTGGAAATGAGCATATACTGTAGCAGGAATCAATAATCAGCTGATCAATAATTCAATCACTGACTGACTGCATTACATCCTCCCGTCTAGTCAGCCTCTGACAGCGCTGCTTTAACACCGAGAGTTGCTCTCTCACCCGGCGTCACAGACTCCAGCTAATGTGTTTAAGCTTTGCAACAATATATGCATTAATAATGTTTCAGCTACAGATACACTGAGCCAGCAAAGCAGATGTGGAATTTATGATGTTTGACCAGCGCTGCTGAAATATTCAGGCGATCAGCCTGCGATGTTATGATACCGAATGAGATCTAATCTACTGGACAGCGGCAATAAAATGAGCTGTACACAAAATAAAACTTAAGCTGCTGGCCTACAGAAAAATGGTCTGAGTACACATAAAACTGCAGACAAACTATCAGATAGCAAAATAATAAAAAAACAACCTTACATCTGTATTTTTAAACAAAATAAACTACTACAGTATGCTGAATTCCTCCATCTTATCCTTCCAATTTCAAGGGCTCTACTCAGAAATGCCCGGAGGTCAGTTCCAAGAAGGAGTTTACTAAGAAATCTGGATAAATAAGTCTGAAATATGAAGCGCAAACAGACCTGTTCTGACTTTTACTCAGCAAACCTAACCGCAAAAATAATTATAACGGCCTCATGGAACAAGTTTCTGATCACCTTTTTCCTTTAAGCTTTAGAACTGGGAAAATTGAGAGTTTTTTCTTTAACACAATGCATCTCAAAGAGTGTTAAAATGTTGTCTGTGGACAAAACTTTAAAAAGAACCAATAAAATCTCAAAATTATTTGAAATAAAATTAAGCTACATATACTTAAATTGCTAGAAAAAAAACTGATTATTTAAGCATTAATTACTAATCAACTTACTCTAAGAGTAAGTAACTATAATATTCTGTATAAAATAAAAAAAACATATTATAAAAATATAAATATAAAAAATATATTATTATTATTATTATTATTACACTATGCAGGTCATCGTACGCAATACAGTGACATATTGTTTTGTAATGAATTATCTTCTTAAACTGAGCTAAACGTTAATAATTAACTGAAGTAATGATGGATCACGACTCATTTTAACTACTCATATTAGACAACTCAAACTTGAACAACAATCAGTACATTGCAAAAAACAACTTGTGATGACAAAACATCAACAAAATGTCCAAAATAGGGCTGTGTGTTGGCAAGAATCTGGCGATAGGATACGTATCACGATACAGGGATTACAATTCAATATATTGCGATATGTTGCGATACTGTAAGTAAGGCGATATATTGCGATATTTTTTATCTGATTTTAGGAAAACTGTGATAATATAAAGAACACACCACCATATGCATAAAATCTGAGTAAAAACAAAAGTTGACTTTTTTGTGCAATCAGAACAGTGGGATCTGCATTTGCATTATCACAGTCCATGTAAAATCTAACATCATAGCACTACTTTGAGATGCACAGAGAGGGCGCATCTCATTGCAAATGAAATAAAGTATTGACTAAACTGTAAACTATTAATTAAAAATCAATTTGAGAATCGATGCAGTATCACAAAACATATCGCGATATTTTATTTTTTTTCGATATTTTCTTACACATCTCATCCAAAAGCCAGGTTAATGGGAGACGAGGTCAAAGTAAGCATCACCGATCGAAAACAGTTTCCCCATTAGAAAAGCTTTCTGAATCCACTTCCCTCCCCCGCTGCATTAACAAACTACCCCCAACAACATTCACGATTACAAGTATTCCACCGTACCACCGAGCCAGAAAAATATGCAACATCTTCGACACCTACTGGTGGATGAAGTTAAAACCACTTTGCCTTACAGCGAGATGTGAAGTAGGTCAGCGTCAGCAGACACCTGATTTCACTCCGCTCTATTCTAGGAATCCTCTCTCTTCTTCTTTTGAAACTTTTCTGTATTTGGAAAATCAAACTACACTTCAAAACAAAGCAACATTTACTATTTATCATAAAAAAGCTCTTCACTTACACTGTCCCTAAAAGTAGGGTAAAATATTTAAATACACTCGCAGTCACGTGTGTCAATAATGTAAAGGAAAAGAAAGTTAATAACCTCTGGTATCCTGAGCACCATGGTGATATTCAAGCTGTGAAAACAGAAATGAAGTATCTTACCAGCAGCACTTCTTCTTTGTCCTCTATCTATCCCTCTCTCTCTTTCTCTCTCGGAGCTCTCTTTCCCTCTCGCTCTGTCCACACGCCTGGCTCACACCTCCTTCTCCCCTTATTTCACCCACCACTTCACTCTCTCCCTCTCTCTCTCTCTCTCTCTCTCTGTGTGTGCTCGACTCCCTCCCTCTAATTTCCTCTCCTCTTTGCATCCCTCTGTTCCAGCCGTCTTTTAATCTCGACCATCCACTCCGTCTCTCCCTCTCTTTTTCTTTCTCCCTCTGCAGGCCATTTTTGTCCCGTTCACCCACTGTGGGAAAACAACTCATTA
>CAKALU010066717.1:11003-48166 GCA_916700995.1 Hozukius guyotensis
AGGGTAGCAGCTCTGTGATCAAGGTCACATTATCAACAGAGGGGGAGAGAAAGGGGGTGGAAAGATGGTTGCGGGGGTACAGTCATGAGTAAATTGCATGCCAACAGTGGCAGCCAGTGGAGATCAACTACCCTCAAATGACAAGAACCACCAATGTCAACACTCAATTCTTCAAAAACTATATAATATACATATAAAAACACTTCCATGTTTGTTATTGACTCGCTCTTGGCACACTAATCAGCCGTGACTTAAATCAGTTTCCGTCCTCTGTCCTTGGCCCCGAGGTCTCTGTGAGGATCTCCTCACTTCCCTCTCTCTATTGTCCAATTAATCAAGTAGGCCAAAGGGACAGAACAAGAGAGACAGGAACACGTGGTGATGATGAGTGAGAGAAAGAGAGAGAAAAAAAAGGTAGGAAGAGAATGAGAGAAGAAGGGAAATGAAGTTATGTGTGAAAGAGAGAGGGGGAGCGAGTGTGTGAATGGAGGAGAGAATAAAAGACAAAGGCAAGTTGATGACTAGATATTATCACCGTTGTGCTTTCTAACCTCATATGTTCATGTTTCAATTAATTACAGATGAAGAAAGAAAAACTTAAAGAAAATTTAAAAACATAAAACACAATCCTCAAGCGACTGTTCACTAACTCGCTCACACGCTCCCATGAACAGCAGTTGTTCAATCATTGCTTTTTACTTTTCATACTTATAATACTAATTTGTTTTTTGTATATTTATTTTTAAACTAACTCTACTCTGAATGCCATTTGTTTATTTCCATGTCTCCTACATGGATCATCAACTAAGGATGGCGACTTTTTGCCTTTAGCCTCAGATTGCATCCGAAATTCCACACTAAAATGCTATTTAGTACGCTAGTATGTGAGATATTTTAGTATGTCCGAACCTTAGTATGAAACCAATAGAATGCCAAGTGCATACTATTTCCGGTGAAATATTACAGTATGCAACGCTGTACACTACGGCGGCATAAATATCCTACAATGCAATGTGGCAGGGAAGACGACGTTCATAACAGACGTTGACGGACAGCTCTGTGACGTCAATAACGCTTCAGTTTAACTGTAAGTATAAGATTTCACTTTACTAAGCGTAGTATATATTTTAAATTAATTCAGAATTTGATTCTCAAAAAACGTCTCCAACCGGCAAGGAGGCTCTCAGGAAGTGACGACGTAAATTACTGCTCAGTGCGTCCGAAAAGATACATACTACTGTTTATTCACACAAAAGTATGTTGAACGATAGTACACCTATTGAGTACGTAGTGTATAGCGTGAGGTTTCGGACGAAGCCTCAGTCTTTAAGTATTATATCATGTATGTTTCCATCCACTGCATATTTAAGACCCTTTTGCAGGGTTTTCGTGGGGCTAACGTTAGCTTCATCAGCTAGGTAGCTACAGCTGGCAAAATCTACTAGCAACAGTTGTCATTCTAGCCGACTACCTTGCGAGAATGGAAAGCTTGACAGGCATAGCAACAGTAACTAAGGGGCGTGGCTTAGCTAATGGTATGACTACAAGTGTGTCATAGGGCTGGGCAATATGGCCAAAATCTTCTATTCAGATACAGATCATTTCCTATCTTGATAACGATATACAGTATATCACGATATAGCAGGTTTTCTGGTAATTCAATAAATAAATATATGAAATAAGCAAATGGTAAATCTTATTTTTGTGTTGATTAAATACGTGACGAATGAAAAGTAGCCTGAGTATTTTCTCGTTTTAAGAACGTGGGCGCAAAATGGACAGTTTTCAGTGAAATTATAGAGTAATAAATAAATAAATAAATATATTACTAACCTATATCGCGATAGAAACAATGTAGAAAAGTATATACAATAGACATTTTTATATTGTTTTGACAATATATATTGTGTTTATTGCCCAGCCCTGGTGTGTCAGATAATAAATACATTTATAATAAATTAACTAAAATTGTAAAAATCTATATACTGTATATTCGGCTGATGAAGACTGTGTGATATAGTAGAAAGCTCCGGAATGAGCGAGTGAGTAGTAGATTGTAGTCAACTATATTTGTATAATTTTATTATATTTTATTGTTATTTTATTAAACTAGTTTTTACTTCACACTGTTTTATTACTATTACTGTTATTGTAATTATTAATTCTATTTTATTACATTTTTTTATAATTTTATTGTCTCTCGTGCATTGGTCTCAAATTATCTCATTGATCATTTTTTTTGTCTTTTTTCTATTGTTTTCACGGTTCACTTGTTCGGTCTTACTTTCGGCTTGTCGGTCATCTGTGAAGCACTTTGAACTGCACCAACCTGTATGAAACAGTTTTTGATTGATTGATTGATTGATTGATTGATTGATTGATATACTGTATACTTTGACTATACATTGAATTTCTTGCTTTAAAATGTGAAACTGCTCTACTGACAACCAATGGGGCATTGACATTGTTGTTGACCAATAAGATGTTTGTTGCACCCTGACATGATTTCAGCTGGCTCTTAAAGTGGCAGTAGGCAGTATATTTTTAACATCATTGGGCAAAAATTCCATAATAACCTTTCAGCATATTATAATTCAAGTGTTCTGAGAGATAACTAGACTTCTGCTCCTCCTCATGGCTCTGTTTTCAGGCTTTAGAAAATCTAGCCCGAACGGGAGACTTTGACCAATCACAGGTCATTTCATTGAGAGAGAGAGCGTTCCTATTGGCTGTGATCCGGTCATGTGACCGGAACTTGGCGTTCCTTCACCAGATTTCACAATGGCGGCAGCACAAACTTTCTCATTTTACAGCTAAACCGTTCACTACAAGATGATTCTGAAAACATCTGAGGAGAGAAATAGGCATTAACGTAACAGAATATTGATTCATATTTGATCAGCGCTGCCTAGTTTGACCGTTTGGTCGGAGTTTGCGAGTGATTGACAGCCGACTCTCATAGACAGCAGATGGACAGCGGACCTCAGATCAGCTCTTACTGCTAGTTTGAGTCCGGTATGTGAAATCTTGCAGATGCCGTTAGGAGCACCGGAGGACACCAGAGGAACATGATTTTTTTCAGGTTGCCTGTTTCATGTACTACTGTCACGATATAGCGACCGTTTTATAAAAATCACTTTTTTAAATCGTATTTGCTCCAATCTCGCCTACTTCAGCTTTAAGAAATAAGAATGTGAACTTCAATCTGATACTGAAACTGATCATTTGATGGTTCCACAAAGTTTTAACTGCCCCTGAAGATACATCCTAAAGAAATCACAAGTTCAGGAAAGAGTGTTCACAGACACACAGCTGGCTTTAAAAGATTGGCAGATTTGAGAAAATGGGGATGCTTCAATGTCATCGGGATTACCAACATTTAGCATTCTAATCCCACGTGATGAACTATCATCATGCAGCCCAGTAATTTCCACTTCTTTTCTAGCCTGTCAGCCCGCTGATTACAACAATTATCATAGAAAGCCTCAGAAGCAAGGCACGATTAGGTGCTGTGGGGGCACAGGATTTTAGGGGATACATAACAGCTGTGAAACGGCATATTCATTAGGAATCTAGTTCACAGCAAATGGAGCACTGTTGGCATTTAATGACACCTTTTACCCTGTATCTGACTTCTAACATAATACTGTATTACCTCGTGGGAAATTAAGGGAAATGTTCCCAATTTAATCTCTCTAATTTCTCTCATTTTCTCTTTAAAGCAGAAGCCCTGAAGGCATCTTGGACAGGGGGATGAGCAGACAAGATGGGAAAAAGTAGGTAGGTGAATTCAACAGTCAGCATTTCAGGTCCCCTTGATGCTTTCTAGGAGAGGAATTAAACCCATCCCTGATTGAGTTAAAAGGATGGCATATCTTAGATTTATGGCAGGGGTTATTACAGATTTCGGTGGGGTGTTTAATACTCAGAGGCATGAAATAAATTGTAGAGCTTCAGCAGTCTTTTTTTGTCTTTTGTCAGCAAAAAATAAAAAATAATATACCTATTTTTATTGCTTTATCCTAGGCTTTTTAACTAAGTCTCAAAACTGAGAATTACTTGAATTTTGATACTTTTGGAAACTGGACACTATTAGGAGTGCAGTAATGTGTGGCATGAGAAAGTGCAAAACTTACATTTTATAATCAGTTTCAATGCAATGTATTGTATTTACCAATACAATGTTCACGTCCTTTTTTGTAAAATAATTAGTGAACTGTTCATCATAACTATTTTTATTTGTGAACAAATATAATTAATGAAACATTATTTAAAAGTTTTCTGAATCTGCTTTTTTTTTTCCAGAATAATTAACTGTTCAGACGAAGGCTGTGATATGTGTAAATAATAAAATAATCATTTAACTAGTAATAATAATGGTCCAAAATGATGTAAAATTGCATAGTTTTAAGTCAAAAACCTTCAAATTTTCTTGGGGGAGTACCCCAAACCCAATATCTCCTGGTATCTTTTATTCACTGTAGAAATTCAGAATGTGTCTCTTTATCCTGCTGCATAATATGTAGGATCATCCTTACTGGGACTCCTAAAACCTGAATGATACCCGACTATATGCCACAAATAATACAGGAAAGCACTTTAACTATTAACACTAAACACACCACCTTAACCCTATAATGTTCCAGCTGGAATATTATTGAAGTATTATAGGTCTACTATAGAAGATGCATAGCCCAAGTATAATAATATAGCAATAAAATCACAGCTGATTATGACTGACACAGTACAACATGCTTAAAGAAATAATGAATAAATAGGAATAAGTCGCAAGAGATTGCTGATACCGGCCGATACACACGCCAACATGTGACTAAGAGAGTTTTTTTTTCCACTTGAAACACTGGTCGGGTCAGAATAAGAAGCTAATGAGGAAAATATACTGCAGCTACTCACTGGTACTGGAGGCGGGACTTGCACAGTGATGTCATCAGTGTCTAGAGGAGAGTCCAACCATGGCCTGTCATCTGATGACTGGCTGTCAGGATAGCCTTTTCTTTTGCCTGGCTGGGACAGCTGACTCTTGGATCTCCTGGGTATACTTTCCAAGTCCTGGTTCTCACCGTTCTGCAGTAAAAAGAACACATTGTTAGAGGGGGGGATTGATAACGCTTTGGGGAGAGATGTGTGTGTGTGTGTGGGCTACATTTACAGGCACATTTCTCTCTGGAGTGTCATGCTGAAATGTGAGAGATAGATCACCTTATCTGAAGAGTACTTCCACAGTTCTACGCTGTCCATGCTGTTTCTCTTGGTGAATTTGGGTCTCGCTCCTACAGAAAAGAAAACACATAATAAACGTTACTAATGAAGCACGCAAGGCGCTCTTTGTCTTTTTCTCATGTCAGCATTTGTCCCGTGATGTTCGGTGTGGATACGAGGTCTAGACAGACAACAAAACAACCTGAATAAGAGTCTGTTTGCCAGCTCCGCACCAGAGAGGGAAATGTAGGACATGGGTGTGAGTTTCTGCCCGGAGGAGGGTTCATGAAAGCAAACATCCCACAAAAGCCAGGCTGACTGTTACAGATAAAGATTGTACAGTTTCTCCCAAGCTTCATTTTATGCATTTTCAACTGCTCCCAATCACGTGAGTTGGAGGGGAATCTATATCATGTTTGAGGATAATGTTGACAGCAGACTGTGCTTTAGAATCAAACCATCTTCCTGAGGCTGGGGGGTAAAGTCAAGAATTTTACCCCAAAAATGTACACACCCATTGCTTTAATCATATTTAGACTCAGTTCAGACATAACAGACACTGTATGCCTGTGATGTCTGTCTCACCTTAAGTTGGTTTTACATTTAAATGGCCACCTTGTGTACACAAACAGTATTCCAGTTAGCTTGCTCAAGCCAACACGTGTTATTTTTGTCAAACATAGAAGATAAAAGAGCAGAATCTAAAATCTATTGAAACAAAGATTTTAAAGTATGTTGTCTGTAGTTTGAGGTGATTTATAAATGCCCATTTACTAATTAACCCCTCCAGTCACGTTTATAAAAAATTTCCTAGAGCTCGATGGACATTATTTTTTGTTCCCATTTCTGTGAAATGGGAGAGCACGTGCAGCTCCGAGACAGCTTCCCCTAACCACGGTTTGCAGAGTGCAAACAGACACATTTAAACACACACACACACACACACACACTCACAAATACAAGCACACTCACACAGAGACAGGCTTTTACATCTGCCGCGCCCTCTCCCTCTGCCATTACTAAGGACACGGAGTAACTTGCTTACGTCATGTTAAAGAAACAAGCTTACAGTGCACATAAATCACTGATGGCCTAAAGTCTTCAGCGCATTGAGTCACAAGATTCATTTCTTTGTTTGTTTCACCAAACCTATGGTTGCATATGCATTTAAACATCCCACATTATACAAAAACTAAAGCAGAATATATCATTAAGAGAGATACACACATCAATCAGTACACCTAAAATCAGCACAGCCTAAAGTGTTATGTACAAACTAAATTATTACTTTATAAAAGGACATTGTGCTTTGCGTGCTGTAGCATACTGTGTGTTTCCCCGGTGACATTCTAAGCTAATGCTCACATTGTTTTTAGATGATAGCCACTATACCTGGACATTTTTTCATAAAATGCAATAAAAGCTCTTCAGTAACACTAAAGACCACAAATCTGTTACATTTAGCCCATTTAACAACTATAATTAGTTTTTAAAGAGTTTTCCAGTATCATCCCAATACTAACATTCAATAGAGAGTACATACTGTACAAACTGTAAATGAAGGGATCTCTTAAATCAGACTCTCCCACTCTGTGAATTTGTATGTGTGTGTGTATATATCTATACTTTTGTTTAAAGGAATAGTTCAACATTTTGGAAAATATACTTATTTGCTTTCTTGCCGAGAGTTAGATGAGAAGATTGATACCACTCTCAAGTCTGTCTGTTAAATATGAAGCTGCAGCCAGTTAGCTTAGCTTAGTTTAGCTTAAAGACTGGAATCAGGGGGGAAACAGCTGGCTTGGCTCTGTTTGACGGTAACAAAATCTTTGCGTGTCACCTTGCATCTCAAACTCTGAGCTGGAGGGAGAAAGGTCGCTCTCGTTGACCCCCAGAACCTCCATCAGCTGCTCCACATTCATTCTGGCTGTCAGTTCCCCATTTCTGTCTCCGATCTGAGGAGGAAATGAAGAGGCAGGGTCCAGATGGGTCACATTAGTTTGAATGCAAGAAGCCTTGACTTTACCAAAAGGTGCATTTTTTGAGGATTTCTAAATCTCACTTCTTTCGAGATGTCCAGGTGCTTTCGGGCGTAGTGGAGAGCTTGTTTGTGGTTCTGTAAAGACACGTATGCGTTTCCCAGACTCCAGCAGGCACGTCCCTCACCAACTCTAATGAGACATGAACATACAGACAAATGTTTAAAAACGACTCCTGTACTCTGGCATGTCTGTGTTAATATGCATTACATATTGCTCATTCTACCTGTCAGTAAGCTCCTGAGCTATGTACAGGTGCTTCAGGTGGTAGTCTATGGCCCTCTCATACTGCTGCAAAAGAGTGTAGGTGTTTCCAAGGCTGTAGCAGGCCTGAGCCTCCATCACCTGGTCCCTCAGCTGCCTGGACAGCTGCAGAGTTTTCCTATAGAGAAAGAAACAGAGGATGACGCATTTAGATTTAGAGAAAATAAGGTTCTCATTAAAAAGACAGGAGGGTGAGTTCTAGAAAATATGGTCGCCTTTTATGGATTACTTTAACCAGACCAGAAACATTAACAAATATGAATACCACCCTCTTCATTACAAGTTTACCACTCTTGATTATGACAACAGAATTCTGACAGACCCTCTGCAGATACACCAGTTGGTTTGCTGACAAGGGTAATACTCATTCATCCCCTATTTTATTCTTATTTTATTTTATTATTTATTTTTAAAAAGAAACAGAGGGATAAAGTGAGTGAAAGAAACATTAAAGATGTAGAAGGTAACAAAGAGGTGAATGAGAAAAGGAAAAAACAAATGGAAAAAAATAGTCCTACAGCACTTTTTATGGTAATTTAAGAGTTCTTGTGTCATGCATCAGAATTGTTTCAGTCACATGCAGAAATTCACTTTCCCTTTCCTCCACTAGATGTCAGACTCTCCTCTCTCCTCACCTGTAGTATTCAGTGGCTGTGTTGAACTGGCCCAGGAATATCAGGGCATTGCCGAGGTTACTGTAGGCTCGCCGTTCTGCCGCTTTGTCCCCAAATTCTTTGGCTATGGATAATCGCTGTGGATGACAGAGCAAAATTAAACCAAATTAGCACAATATTTAAACCTGCCGCTTTTAATTTTAGCAAGCTAAATAGCATAAAATTCTAACTTCTCATGTCATTTCACCTGACTTTGCCCTATGTTTTTTTTTACTCAATGTACAAGCAGAGGCAATTACACAAGTTCAAGTTGCAAGCTCTGTTCTGACCAGATGGTTCCCTGAAAAGATGTGCTGCTGATGCAGCAGCAGCGGCGGTGCATCAAATCAGCTCCTCTGATTCCCTTTAAAGGAAGTGTGCTCCCCTCCGTGGCACACTGATAGATTTGTAATAGGGAAGAGAGGAGAGGCCGGCTTCTCCCATGAGGAAACAAGTGGTTTACAATGGAGAGTGACAGAGAACATGGGGAGAGAGAGCTTGAAGCCATGCTTGCAACTGATTCACCAAGAAACCAATTTCCTCAATTTTTTCCAAAGAGAGGTCATCAATCTCTGCACACTGTGTGTTGGTACAGAGGGGAGGCGGATTGTGATCCACTGAAAAACTCTCCAAGGTGTTATTTACTCGCAAGAAAAGCTAGGACTCCCTGCCATTGCACTCTCTGCCACACATGCCATCTCTGTGCATTGGCGAGTCTTGCTATTTTGCATGTGAAATTTCAGACGGACTGAAGTCTGGGCAAGCCAGGCAAACTAGGTAAGATATTTTCTCAAGAGGAAGAAGAACAACAAGAAGAAAATGCATTATAGCCTGCTTCTTTGCTGAAATGAACAACAGTGTCGTTTGACTGCACCCATAAGCCAAAAGCTCAAGTTATGCAAACATGTTTGATCACAATGCAACTGTAAATTAAAATTTTGTGGTAACCACTTGTTTGTATCTGGGCTGCACATACAGTAAGAGGGCGAACAGGATGACGATCACGGTTCTGCAAATTTATCTCGTGGCAGCACTGTGGCTTCAGGGAAGACACTCGAAGATCTCTGGCTGGGACATCATGGCCGCACAGCATGTGCACAACAAGCCACCAAAACACCACAAAACCATATTTTATTGTGCGTGTTAATGGTTTGGACAAGCCAAGGCGAAGCCAACATGCTGTACCGAAAACAGGAAGACGTGAGTGATCACAGTATTTGTGAGTCCTGATCTAAATAAGAGAGATAAATAATGAAAAAAAAATTTGATAATAGAACTGCACTTGATTTGTATTTTACACACCGATCAAGTGCATTCCAGTGCAGTATCACGGCGGGCCACAAAGTTACTAAACAGCTGCACGGTGAATGACCTTGTGTCAGAGGCGAAGCAAGGCCGTTGCCCTGGCGACGCAAGGTCACTGTTCTGCTCTGGCACGACAACAAGGCCGATAGCTCTTATCTATGCACTGGTGGTATTAATATGATGCTGGTCTTGAGTTTCTCACCTGACGGTGGAACTTGATAGCTTCAACGAAGTTTCCCAGCAGATAGTGGGTGTTGCCCAGGTTCCCGTAGGCCCTCCCCTGGGCAGCTCGGTCTCCGAGTTCTTTGACCAAACACAAGTTCATCCTACAGAGAGAGACGTATATGACAATTTAGTAGCAGTATGTAAATGATGTTAAAGTGGCAATCCTTAAGATTCCAGTCCTGGTTGATTTATCATTTCTATTTGAGAGAAAACAATGGAATTGTGCTTAGAGTTTAGCAGTCTGGAGTCTTTTTGTTGATACGTGAGCAAAGAAATAGAATAGAAAAATTAAATTTCTATGTACTTATGGCGCCTTCAAATGGGGTCGTGTTTACCGTGTTCACGAGAAGAGTCCATATGAACTGAGCTAAATATAAGTTTGTAATAGATTCATATATATTGGTGTAAACCAATGGTATTTGTTTATTATGATAAGTTATGAAACACACAAAAAAGCTTACTGTATTTCTTTTTGCATATAATAATAAAAATGACTAATTTAGCCTTTAATATGCACCTCGTATTCATGTAGGAGTCCTCTCTTTCACCTTTGCCAGTTTCTCAATTTGATGTTAACTGCTCCATTGTTTTAAAAAAAGGCTTTAATCGAGGCTATATAATTGCCCTGTGAGATGAGCTATCATTATGGGGTTATTATGTTTTATTTATCCAGGCAATGCCAAATGTGCATGCTATTTTTTCACATTTATGGAGCTACACATTCCCACCAGTGAGTTGCTTTTTTCTAGCGAACCTTCAGAAAGTATTTAACCCTTGCCACTTTTTCTGAATTTTGCAAATTTCATTTTAAATCGATTGCATCAAGACTGATGTACGCATAATCCACAAAAGTGCAATATATTTTTTGCTCTTAATTCCTGATATTTAAGTTATTCAGTAATATTTTCCCTACTTTGCAGAGGCACTACGAATACTGCATTCAATTTCCTTTAAAATGTCACTGAGAGTCTACCGGTGACCAATTCAATTGGAAGCCTGTGATTTAGATGTCAGAATGTAAACTCTACAATTAAATTCGAACTGAACACTTCAGATAATGGCGTGGAGATAAAATATGTGTATACTGTTGCGTTAAGAGTGAACACATTCTTTACAACAGGCTGCTGTCCACCCCAAACTGAGAAACCCGAGGACAAATCTGATAAAACTGCAGAGCTCTTTAGCTGTGAGGGAAGATCTTGTCAAAAGAACAGCAGTGTGTAGTATATCACAAAACTGGGCTATGAGGCAGATTGGCCTGAAGGAAGCGCTTTCAACAGAGAGGCAAACATGAGCCTGGAGTTCGCCAGAAGGCATATGAAACACTAAGAGCATGGAGTCACTTATTCTGCGGTCTGATGAAAATCTTCAGCAACAATGTGAAGTCTGAAAAAATGACTCGACTCATCATAAATTCTCACAGCATCCCAGTTATAAAGAATGACAGTGGCAGCATTCATTTAGGCATCTGGGAATTAAAGGATTGTGAAAATAAATGGAACAATGAATAGTGGAAAATTCAAGTAAATGTTATTCTGTGTATGTGTGAGCAACATCTTAGGGCTGTTAGTTTTGATAAAACCACACCGGCCACACAGCCAAATCAAGTCTGGACTGCTTCTTGACAAGAATTGTGAAATTCAGAACAAATGGAGCAGCCGAAGCCAGGAGTGAAATATCAGTAAAAGAAAATATGCTTTTTCCACCCACAGATGTGCTCCGATCCACATTACTCTGCACACAAATCCAGATGTGCCGCGCAGGACCAGATGTATTCAAGGATAAGGTAGGTAATAACTGCCAGAGGTGAGTCAAAGTAGGAATCAAAGTAGTGACACATGCCAATATAAATGAGATTTCTGTATGCGTTTTTGGAAAGGCAAAATATTCTAAATCCATCAATATTGTGCAGTTTTCTGCATTAAATCCACGCTCTAGGCTGTCACTGTGGTTTTTTATATTGTAGGGATGTCACGAGAACCGATACTTCGGTACCAAGTCGATGCCAAAATTCTGAAAAAATGACGATACTAGTTCTTCTACAAGTACCGCAGGTACCGGGGATCAGGGCTCGAGACTGACAGTGTCTCGTCGTCCTGGGGAGTATAGGAATTTTCCCTGATAATGCTACATGAACAACAAATCGGTGTTGAAATTGGCAGGCGGAAAGCTTGTAACGCTGTTAGCAGCAGCTAGGCAAGCACAGCCTTGCTTGGCTAAATAAAAAAGCTAAAAACCTAACGTACCGAGATGGCATTTAGTTACATTATGATGTGTTCAATCTCTATTCAGTAAAAATGAGTATTAAGCAAAGGTAAATTATAACATTATCAAGATGTGTTCTAATGTAATCTTGTAAAATTTTGTTTTTGGCAAGAAACTTGAGGCGGATCCTCAGGGATTAATAAATAAATTCACAAAAAAAAGTATGCAAACGGGAATAAAGGAGTGTATGTTGAGGTACATGGAATTTATCACTTTGTTTTTGTTTTTTATCGGGGTATCGAATTGGGCATCAAGACTCGTGGAATTTTACTGGTATTAATATCAATTACTAAATTTCTGGTATAGTGACATCCCTATGTGTGTGAGTTCACTACTCAACAATACGTACTCATAAAAGCCAGTAGCCCTTTGCAGAGTGTCTCTGACATCAGGAGGCAGGTCCCCTGGTTCCTGGGTGCAACCCCATAACTGCTGTTTGCCCTTCGCGTGGAACACGTTCCCAATGTTATACAGAGCTCTGGCCTCTCCAACCTGCAACCAGACAGTAGAGAGACACAAAAGAGAAAGATTAAAAAAAAAGTGGAAAAAGGATGCAGGAAGATCTCTCACACATATCAAGATACGTGTGAATATTAGGGCTGTCAATCGATTAAAATATTTAATCACGATTCACGATTAATCGTATGATTGTCCATGTTTAATTGTGCATTTTTTATCTGTTCAAAATGTACTTTAAAGGGAGATTTAAGTGTAGTATATAGTATAGTATATAGTCAAGTATCTAATACTCTTGTCAACATAGGAGTGGGCAAATAGGCCCATATACACTCACCAGCCACTTTATTAGGCACACCTGTTCAATTGCTTGTTAACACAAATAGCTAATCAGCCAATCACATGGCAGCAACTCAATGCATTTAGGCATCTAGACGTGGTGAAGACGACTTGCTGAAGTTCAAATCGAGTATCAGAATGGGGAAGAAAGGGGATTTAAGTGACTTTGAACGTGGCATGGTTGTTGGTGCCAGACGGGCTGGTCTGAGTATTTCAAAAACTGCTGATCTACTGGGATTTTCACGCACAACCATCTCTAGGGTTTACAGAGAATGGTCCGAAAAAGAGAAAATATCCAGTGAGAGGCAGTTGTGTGGACGGAAATGCCTTGTTGATGTCAGAGGTCAGAGGAGAATGGGCAGAGTGGTTGGAGATGATAGAAAGGCAACAGTAACTCAAATAACCACTCGTTACAACCAAGGTATGCAGAATACCATCTCTGAACGCACAACACGTCCAACCTTGAAGCAGATGGGCTACAGCAGCAGAAGACCACCCGGTACTAGCAAGGTGTACCTAATAAAGTGGCCGGTGAGTATATATTTTTTAGCTACAATGATCCTAATACGCCGTCGTACATTGCTGAGTCAGGTAGCTGATTTTGTGACTCTCTCTACTTTTATGTGCATTTATCATTATTTATTTACTATTATCCATTATCTATTAGACACCGTTCAGCACAAGTTTCATACCGGTAGTCTCTCTTTAATTCCAGAGTCTAAGGCCAGTTTTCTACACTCTGTGGAGGCGTCCCTCAGTATCACATAATTATATAGGACAATATCTGCTCTTCTTGTAGCTGTAGGAGACGGTTTTAAATATTTACTCATGAAACATAAATGATGTTCAGCGGTGTTTCTCCGTCTTCAGAGATCTTAGAGGACCGATATTATAATGAATCGTTCAGCTGGGAGCATTAAATCTGTAGTCATGTCCTGTTTCTGTCCTCCACACGGTTGAAGCTGGACGAGTTTGTGTCTGCGCTCTAACTCTCCTCCATCAGCATCTCCTCGATCTCCCTGTCCCAGTTGTCATCTCGGTTCTCGTTATCGGCCAACACGTCGTACTCCTGCAGCTCCTCCTGCAGCTCTCTCTCCCAGTCAGGGGTCTCCTCTGAAAAACACACAACGCTCAGTCACTCATTGATGAAACCACCTCTACTGATCCCAGATCAACTAACGTACTAACGTACCCGGCCGTGTGCTCGGATGTTCCCTCTTGTCCAGAACCAGCTGTCCCATTTCTTTGCGTAGGTCGTCCTCATTTATGTTGCATGAGTCAAAAGCGTCGCTCACAAACTCGGACACAGACGGGCTGGTGGAGACCTCGTCTTCGTCCTCTCGGAACAGGAATAAGAAGCAGGTCAGACTCGTTCTAGTTTAGCTTTATACTCTTATTTTATTTAGTGAGAACAGGCGGCTCACCTCCCTGGACTTTGGTTTGGTGCTGCAGACGACACGGGGAGTTTTCTGTTTAACGACATCTGCAAAAAAATATATATTTTGACATTTCCTTTCAAGTATATTTATAGAATATAATAAGGTGATAATCACACTTTCTCGATAACATGAACAGTGCAGACTAATTAACAATATTCACAAAACCAAAGGTAAAGTTCTATGTCCAAAAAGTGTCCTAATGTTAACTCACTTCTTGGTTTATCACACAATATTAGGCAAAACCTCACCGCTCTATCTGTGTCAAATGATTCACTGACATTAAAGGGATAGTTCAGGTGTTTCTCAGTGGGATATGTATGAGGTTCTTCTCCATAGTCAGTGTATTACTACAGTAGATGGAGTTAGTAGAAACAGACAGGAGTACCAGCACGGGAGCAAAGTAATGTACTGCTGTGGACGGGGGCAGCAGCTAAACACATTTTAGACACTCTAAAACATCAATATCAGTTGAAGTGTACGCTATATTTAGAATATTTTCATCACTTTACCTCGCTGTCAGACAGCCCTTTTATTATTTTTGTGAATGGAGTCTGGTGGCTTTGAAGAGAGCGTAGATAACGGCTTCAGTTCCCCGTCAGAAAGGGCTGTCTGACAGCGAGGTAAAGAGGTGAAAATATTCTAAATATAGCGTACACTTAAACTGATATTGATTATTTTAGGTGTCTAAAATGTGTTTAGCTGCTGCCCCCGTCCACAGCAGGACATTGCTTTGCTGCCAAAATACAAAATAAATCAATAAATAAATGACTCGATAAATAAATAAATAAATGTTATTAAATGTAGCAAAAATAATATAAAAAATAATTGTAGCGATTAATTAACAGACCCCTCATTTGCATAATGAGGCAGAAATGCATAAAGAAACGTGTAAAGAAATGTATAAAGTTTGGGAAAATAAATAAGGGGTGAAATGCATTCTTTTAAAAATAAATATAAAATAAATGCAAAAATAAATAAATGTTAATTAATTAATTAATTTAAAAATTAATAAAAAAAATACATAAATAAATAAAGGGGAAAATTAAATAGAAGAGTAAATAAATAAGGGAATTAATACAAAGATAAATAAATAAAGAAGCAAATTAAAATTAATTAATGGCTATATTTATTTTTTATATTATTTTTGCTACATTTAATGACATATTTATGTATTTATTGAGTCATTTATTTATTTATTTTTTATTTTGGCAGGTTCCGTCCTCCATAGATTAATACTTCATACAACCCCACTCCATCTACTGTAGTAATACACTGACTATGGAGAAGAACCTCATACAACCCCACTGAGAAACACCTGAACTCTCCCTTTAAGATTAAACTCGGGCGTTATATAGTTTTGATACCTTTTTGATGAACAGTCTCAGTTTTCTCCACGTCTCTCCTCTCAGCTGCCTGTTGAGCTGCGAGCGCCGTGAGCTGAGCCGACTGTTTTACCAACGACACTCTGTAGAAGTAATTCTTCCAGAAGACTTCCTCTTTCACCCTAAAATGAATGACACGGAGGAAACGGCAGTCATCTCTGCGGTGGAATATAATATTTGTGTTTTTAATAAAAACCCACTCTCATGCAGGGAATGATGAAAACACATTTATAAAGTATTGTGTGAGAGTGAAGAGACGCTCACTGTTTGGGGACCAGATGGAAACGCATCTTCCGGAGCAGCTCGTCTTCCTCCAGCATCACCAAGGCGACCGGATGCATTTGCTCAAAGTCAAAGTGAAATTGGACCCCAGCGGGAGGATCTCGCAAAAAATTTCTTTTGTCCTGAAAACGAGTGAAGCAATAAACTGAAGTCACATTTTTATTGAAACTATATTGATGTGTCTACATTTTATAAGGAGTAATACTCACAGCTGAGAGAGCTAGAATCTGCTGCTGTATGGTGTCCTCTTCATTATAACCAACCCACGGTGGCACAGCAGCACCTAAAGGAACAATGAAAACCAGCCTGTAGTTACCCTACTGTAGTACATAATATACTTAAATAATCACGCATAATTATTTGTTTCATTGAAAAATAAACATATTCATATTCGTACATGAAAAAATAAATTTAAAAGAAAGGAAAACTACACATACTGTAAGACACACTGTACAGATACACGCGTGTACTTATAGAAAAAAGGGTAATTATAAACATAATAATGATACATCAACTTAAATATATATTCAAGTAAAATAGTGATAATGTCATATATTAAATATTAATGATAGTAAACCTAACATATAATAAAAGGAAACAATAAAATAAAATATAGTAATAATAATAAAAAGTATAGTAATAATGTTAATAAACTCTTGTAGTAGTAATAATAAAAAATGGAAAAATAAATAAATAAAAAATAAATGCAATAATAAATAAATAAATAATAAATACATTTTCAAATTAATACAAAGAAATACATAAATAAATAAAAGGGAAAATTAAACAGAAGAGTAAATAAATAAGGGAATTAATATAAAGATAAATACATAAAGAAGCAAATTTAAAAAGAAATATCAATGTATGTCACATTTTATCAATTAATTAATGGCTACATTTATTTTTAATATTATTTTTACTACATGTAATGACATTTATTTATTTATCGAGTCATTTATTGATTGATTTTTTATTTTGGCAGCTTCTGTCCTCCATACATAAGGAGTGAACGCACCAGACATAATAATGCATACATATTCAATACATACATTAAATAAACATACTATTTAGTACTTACCAAACGTTTTTGCTTTTTTCTCCTGAACAAACTTTTCTTGTTCTTTCTGGAATTCACCCAAAATGGTCTGAAGGAAGAAAATATATCATTAAATAGGACAAAGAACAAAGAGTTTAAATTAAGACAGACCCCAATGGATATTTATAGGCAATACGGATAAAAAATATATTTTAATATATATATTATTATTATTATTGATTTTTTTTAAATTATCCTATTTAAAAAAATAAACTGTAAAATAAATTGTACAACAATTTAACAGTGCAATACTCTGTTATTAATTCTGCATTGATACTGTACATTTCAAGAAATATTCTTGTTAAAATCTTATTCATGCTATTCTTGCATTTATATTCAACACTTAATAGATCAAACTTCTATAAGCATTTTTATTTACTTATTTACACTGTGTTTACATTATTGTATGTATTTGATGCACATATTTGGACATAATTCTTATATTTTTTATAGTTATTTATATTACACTACATATATTGTGTTATATATTGTTGCATTACGTACATAATTTACATGTTACACACTCCTTTATTTCTATTTTCTTATGTTTCTTTAAGGTTTTATATAAGAGCAACTTTACCTTATCAATAATGCCATTGATCCTCCCCTCCTCCACACTTTTCTTCAGGGTTTGTGCTGTTTCAACTACAGACTCTGAGAGTTTCTTTGAGGCGATGCTGGCGAAGTTATAAATATATCCTGCAAAGAAACAACAAAAACACACATTATACTGAGAATCTACTGCAGAAACACAGCTTTTATTATTACACAAGCTGCAGCAAAGAGACACATAATAACTCGACTATTACAACAATTACTACAAAGTTTATATCATTATTAACTTCATCAGACTCACCACTGAAGCCTCTCGCCTTCTGGAGAAGCTGCTGAGGTTGTTGAGCTTCTTCTTCACTCTCAGAAACAGAAACATCTGTTTGTTTGTTTACATCCTGATTCTGTCCTGAGTCTTCATCAACAACAACTTCTTCTTCTTCTTCATCTTCTCTCCCCAGCCAGCTCCCCCAGCTGTTAAACATACTTTAAATAGTTTATACTGTACAATAAACTTAAAATAAGTTATTTAAGATGCTCTAATTATGAATTACTCCGTTTTATAGCAGTTCTCTGATAGTTTTAAACTATAACAGGAGCGAGTATGTTGACGTTTTCACCGTTTAACCACTTCCGCGAACTGGTTAAAGTTTGTCCCTGATGTCTACCCGTACCACCCTACTACAGGTTGTCATGGAAACGTACGCGCTCCATTTGAAGCCAAAGAGTATAGAAGCGCAGAGATTAAGCTCTGGTCGACACAGGCAGACCTGGCTGCCTATAGAAGACAGGCTGTGTCAGCTCTGTCCACATAGACAGGTGGAGACAGAGCAGCATTTCCTGCTACAATGTAGCACATATGAAGAAATTAGGAAACAATTCTTTACAAAAATTAAATGTAAACTCCCAGATGTTGATTCCCTCTCTGACCAAAATAAAATACAACATCTACTTGGAGAAAATAGTGTCATCAGCATAGAAGCTGCAGGATATGTCAGTGCATGTCACAGCCTAAGAGACAACAACAACAACACATAATAGATGTAACTCACACTCTGCCTTTTATTTACTTTATTACTTTATATATATATATTTTTTACATTTATCATTTGATATTGCAATATATTGTTATTAATTGTTTTTTTATTTGTTTGTTTGTTTGTTTTATTGACACAGCAAACGTGAATTACTTCTTTATTGTTTTCTTCCATTTACATGCATGTTCTTTTTCAATATCTATATATTGAAATTTGCTTAATGAATTGTATATATGTATATATATATGTTTTTGTTTTTATTTTGTTCTTTTTTTATTTTTTATTTATTATTGAATTGACGCTTTGGCAATATTGTTCACCTGACAGTCATGCTAATAAAGCAAATTGAATTGAATTGAAACTCCGGTGTTTTTTTGTTGACAACAGATGAACAATTGACTGTCACTTTCTCCTCTTGGCATTAAACGTTCTTTGGCTGAGCTAACTAAGTTAATGCTAGTTCACATAAACTAGCTAAATAGCTAATTTGCTGCGTTTAAAGCTACCTAAAGTTATGTGTAACACTTCAGAAAGTTGTTATAAAGTCTCAACGCTGGCGTTAAAGTAGGTTAGTATATATATATAACTGAACTGCAGTGTTTAAAACAGTGGAAACTCTCTGTTTATTCTCCCGAAACCACTAAAAAAGACAACTACAAAGGTCTTAAACATACTTTAAATAGTTTATACCGCAGAATAACCTTAAAAGAAATTGTTTAAGATGCTCTAATTATGAATTATTCAATTTTATGGCAGTTTTCTAATAGTTTTAAACTACAACACTGTTCAACCACTTCCGCGAATAGATTAAGTTTGTCCCTAATGCCTACGGACACCTTACAGGTTGTCATGGAAACGTACACGCTCCATTTGAAGCCAAAGAGTATAAAAGCACAGAGATGAACTTCTAAACTAGCTAAATAGCTAATTAGCTGCGGTTAAAGCTACCTAAAGTTATGTGTAACACGCCAGAAAGTTGTTTTAAAGTCTCAACTCTGGCGTTAAAATAGGTTAGTATATATATAATTGAACTGCAGCGTTTAAAACAGTAGAAGCTCTCCGTTTATTCTCCCGAAACCATTCGCACAATGGCTACCCATACCGTTGTCATGGAAACGTACGCTTCTCCATCTGAAGCCAAAGAGTATAAAAGCACAGAGATGAACTTCTAAACTAGCTAAGCTAGTTAACATAAACTAGTTAAATTGCAATTATCTGCGGTTAAAGCTACCTAACGTTATGTGTAACACGCCAGAAAGTTGGTTTAAAGTCTCAACTCCCGTGTTAAACAAGGTTTATATCTATTTATAGAACAGTTATTATTATTTTTTTTTTTATACTTTATTTTTTCGAGATTGTTTTCATAGTTTCAAGTTTATAAACAAATATACAAACAAAAGAATAAACTTAAAGGAATTTATTTAAAGGTCCCATATCGTGCTCATTTTCAGGTTCATACTTGTATTTTGTGTTCCTACTAGAACATGTTTACATGCTGTAATGTTAAAAAAAACACTTTATTTTCTCTGCCTGAATATACCTGTATTCACCCTCCTGTCTGAAACGCTCCATTGTAGTGCATTTCAACGGAATTGCGTTGCTAGGCAACAGCTTGGGTCCATGTTTACTTCCTGTCAGCTGATGACATTCACATACTGCAACCAGGAAATAAACTGGGACACATTTAGAATGTTTTACGTTTCAAATTGTGTCAAGGGTCTAAATATTGTATATTTGTGACATCACAAATGGGCAGAAGTCCTTACGGCTTGTTTCAAATGTAGAGTTTCTGAATATGGGCTGTGTGTATCCCTGTGGATTGAGTGTTTTGATACTTTCACAGTATTTATATAGGACTTAAGTCTGCCTTATAATAAAAAAAACATGAAAATCTTTTTTATAATATGGGACCTTTAACATAAGCTAGTTAAATAGCTAATTTTCTACAGTTAAAGCTACCTAACGTGATGTGTAACACCCTAGAAAGTTGTTATAAAGTCTCAACTCTGGTAAAAAGTAGGTTTATGTTTCTTAAATACAACAGTTCTTCTTTGGAGTGAACTTTGTTTGAAGCTAACGCTGCTAGCTGCTAGCTGCCAGTAGATGGCGCAGTCGCTCTGTGCTCCACCTGTTGTCCTGGATGGATGCTAGTTAGCTTAGCTTAGCTTAGCTCCATGTAGCCTCTCCAGTGAGTGTCAGTGTGTCGTCTCTGGGATTGAGTCATGAAGCAGGATCTCACGGACTGAACTGAACCTTTAAAACAGCAGAAATTCTCCGTTTATTCTCCTGAAACTCGGTCTTATTAACTAAGTTAACTAATTACTCAACAAAGTGATTAATTAGACAGTAAAACGGTTATAAAAGATGAGTTATGTGTAACGTTGAACTCTGGATACAACAAGCTGCTGATCTGATCACCGGTTCATCAGGAGCTGACTCCTCAGGTAGGAACACTTTAAACACCTTATAATGTTTAATAAAAGCTTCATCACTCAGTTTATTTCATGATAATGTGTTTGTTTTAACACGAAGAGTCGGTTTAGTGTGTTTAACTCGGCTCAGTTTAGTTTATTTGTTGGTTTACAGCAGGAGAGGAGATGGTTTCTATTGTTGCTGCTCCACATTATTACTGTTTAATTCAATTCAATTAAATTTGCTTTATTAACATTACTGTCAGGTGAACAAGTGTCAATTCAATAATAAATAAAAATTTAAAAAAGAACAAAATAAAAACAAAAATATAAATATACAATTCATTAAGCAAATTACAATATATAGATATTTAAAAAGAACATGCAAGAAAACAATAAAGAAGTAATTAATGTTTGTTGTGTCAATAAAACAAATAAAAAAAACAATTAATAACAATATATTGCAATATCAAAGGATAAATGTAAAAAAAAGGAACAAAATAAAAACAAAAACATATATATACATGTATACAATTCATTAAGCAAATTACAATATATATATATTTAAAAAGAACATGCATGTAAATGGAAGAAAACAATAAAGAAGTAATTAATGTTTGTTGTGTCAATAAAACAAACAAACAAACAAACAAATAAGTTTGTTTATTTGTTGGTTACAGCAGGAGAGGAGAGATGGTTTCTATTGTTGCTGCTCCACATTATTACTGTGTTTAATTCAATTCAATTCAATTTACTTTATTGATCATGACTGTCAGGTGAACAATATTGCCAAAGCTTAATTCAATAATAAATAAAAATAAAAAAAAGAACAAAATAAAAACAAAAACATATATATATATATATATAAATATGTACAATTCATTAAGCAAATTACAATATATAGATATTTAAAAAGAACATGCATGTAAATGGAAGAAAACAATAAAGAAGTAATTCATGTTTGTTGTGTCAATAAAACAAACAAACACATAAAAAAAACAATTAATAACAATATATTGCAATATCAAATGATAAATGTAATAATAAATGTAATAATAGATACAAATAAAAAAGAACAAAATAAAAACAAAAACATATATATACATATATACAATTAATTAAGCAAATTACAATATATAGATATTTAAAAAGAACATGCATGTAAATGGAAGAAAACAATAAAGGATTAATGTTTGTTGTGTCAATAAAACAAATAAAAAAAACAATTAATAACAATATATTGCAATATCAAAGGATAAATGTAAAAAAACAAACCAAAAAACCCATGAAGTAGAGGAGTAAATAAATAAAAGGCAGAGTGTGAGTTACATCTATTATGTGTTGTTGTTGTTGTTGTCTCTCAGGCTGTGACATGCACTGACATATCCTGCAGCTTCTATGGTGATGACACTATTTTCTCCAAGTAGATGTTGTATTTTATTTTGGTCACAGTGTTTAATTCTCTCACAACATAAGAGCATTAAGTTTAAATCAGCCTGTCTGCAGCATGACAACAGGTGTTTACGTCCTAACTCACTGACACTAATATAATTATAATATATCATAATATAGACTGAGGAAAAACAGCTTTCATTACAAGTTACTGGATTTGACATCGTTCACATATCCTTCATATATAACTCCTTATAGACAAAGGTCTGTCTTTATACCAACACTTTATAGTGTGATATGTTTAATTTATTTTAGAGGAGAGACAGTGCACATTAATACATAACCTACACATGGTTAAAAATATCCCAGAATTAGCTAAAAGGCTATTTTTCATGCCTGGACAAGGTGTTACTTCCTAAAATCCATCATAACAAAAACAGGACATGCAGTTTAAAGACTGGAAAAGGACACCTTGTTACAGCAGTATGACAACTCATCGTCCTAACTCACTGACACTAATATAATTATAATATATCATAATATAGACGGAGGCAAAACAGCTTCCATGACAAGTTACTGGATTTAACATCGTTCATATATCTTTCAGGAGAACTCCTTATAGACAAAGGTCTGTCTTTATATCAACACTTTCTGGTGTGATATCTTTAGTTTATTTGACCGTGCACATTAATAAATAACCTATACATGGTAAATAAAAGGCTATTTTGTTCATTTGTAGTCCCTGGACAAGGTGCTACTTCCTAAAATCCATCATAACAAAAACAGGACATGCAGTTTAAAGACTGGAAAAGGACACCCTGTTACACAGAGGGGACATAAAGAACATTGCAAACAAGCAGGACATTTAGATAGCATCAGCAAAAAGAGACTTTAATGCTGACATGTGTATGTATTAATCATCTTAATGTCCAATATGTATTGGCTAGAATTAAACATCTTTTGCCATTATTTACCAGAAATGATATTACATAGTGGAGGATAAGAAAACTGAATTTCTGTTGAATACTTTATTTATTTTAAGTACTTTGTTAATTCATAAATGTATTAAGACACAACCAGTATTGGTGTTTTTTATCAGAGAACTAGCACTTATCAGAAGAGACCCTTTAGCTATTTATTTGTGTCTTTCATTAGGTTGTAATTGTGTTTACATTGTGTTAACATACACAGAGCCTACTACTGATGATGTATCACTAGCAATATATACTGTTTACATTCATCCACACATTCAGTTTGTGTCTTTAAGAGGAGTTTATTTCAAATTAAGAGCACATATTATTAGAAATGCACCGATACCGGATCGGATATCGGGCCGATACCTGTTTATATACTATATACATTATATACTGGTATTTAAAATCCTGTTTAAGTTTTGATCAATTTGTTGCTGCACTAAAAAGGTCTACACTTCAATTGTAATTCCTGTTAATTTTGAAGACTTTTACCAAGTTGCTGATGTATAATTTATTATTTTAATAATAAAAAACAATTAAATACATTTATATCTATGTATATATTTGTCACATCTTGTTTTACAAAGTTAAGAAAGCAATGTTTAAGTCAAGCCTGATGTTGCCTTCCACACGGTGAGACATGCAGCTTATTAATTAAACTCTGGTATCAGATCGGTACTCGGTATCGGCCGATACCCAAAGCCCAGGTATCGCTATCGAGACTGAAAAAGTTGGACCGGTGCATCCCTTCATATTATGTAATTTAAGTGTAAGACAGTCCGGTCATTAAAACCATTAAAATCAGAAATCTATAGTAAGGTTACATCTTTTTTTGTAAGTAGTATTTTATTGATTTTTTACATGAACATTGTCACATTTTGGTCCACAAATCACACTCCTATATGCAAAATAATATTAATATAAAAAATAATAATAAATAAATGAATACATTAAAAAATAATATCTACAAAATCCCAGTATACAAATAAAATGCAAAAAGTAAAAATAAAGAAATAAATTAAAAGAGACAAATCAAATACATATTCCTACATTCATCTGCACCATGGTCTAATCTAATTTACAAGCATCCAATCCATTTTCAGACACACAGAGTAGGTAAGGTTACATCTTAGATAAATGCCTTTGGGAATTAAGTGAGCTGCCAAAAACCACTGAAATAATGCTGAATTCTTAATTTTTGAGGCATTTGTGTTGAAGTAGTATTTAATATTAAATTCTTTATCCCAAAGAAAATAAATCACTTCATATTTTTTTCCTAAGAAGCTTATTTAAAATGTTATGCAATGGCATCCTACATTGGTATTTAGATTCTTGCTAGTTGGATCCTAGTTTTTGTGTCAGGTTTTGCTCAGTGTAACGGTGCTGCAATGTTTGAATATGAACTGACTGTATTACTCAGCAAAATACTATTGCAAATTTCCCTACTGCGGGACTAATAAAGGAATATCTTATCTTATCTTACAAGCTCTGGTCACATTATTGTCATTGATACCAGTTAAATCCTACACCATGTTAAAGACAATAGGCTACTAATAATAAGACATTACAGTTAGCAACAAGTTCAGCACACATATCAGTGTTTTACAATGCAGTTGGACAAAATTAAAAATGTAGTTTTACTACGCCAACACATTTGTGTTTTTAAAGTAATGTAAACTTTCAAGGTGAATGTATTATTTCATGCATCAAACAGACTGACAATGATAAAGCACTTTATTATCTATTGGCTATTAATAGCAAACACAATTTGCCTATAGGATTATGATTTTATTAGGATCCCAATTAGCTGATGATCTTTCCGGGTTCCAAACAAAGAATAATAATTAGGGCTGTCAAAGTTAACATGATAATAACACGTTAACGCAAATTCGTTTTAATGCCACTAATTTCTTTAACGCATTAACACAACTTGCAATTATTAATTAACCTCCGACAAGCCGCCGTCGGGCCTGGACACTATTCAATCTTTCGGAGGTTGTAGCGGGATCAGTATTAGAGCTAGAGTAAAGATACTGATACTGTCCCTTGACCTCTGACCTCCAGATGTGTGAATGTAAATGGGTTCTATGGGTACCCACGAGTCTCCCCTTTACAGACATGCCCACTTTATGATAATCACATGCAGTTTGGGGCAAGTCATAGTCAAGTCAGCACACTGACACACTGACAGCTGTTGTTGCCTGTTGGGCTTCAGTTTGTCGTACAATTTGTTGTACTTTTTTCGGACATATTTCGGATATTTTTCAGACATTTTTCAGACTTTTTTTCTGATTTTTTTCTGACATTTTTTTTGGACTTTTTTCTTACACTTGTCTGACATTTGTTGGATATTTGTCGTACTTTTTTCGGACATATTTCAGACATTTTTCTGACTTTTTTTCTGACAGTTGTCGGACATTTGTTGGATATTTGTCGTACTTTTTTCGGACATATTTCGGATATTTTTCAGACATTTTTCTGACTTTTTTTCTGATTTTTTTCTGACATTTTTCTGACCTTTTTTTGGACATTTTTCTGACATTTGTTGGATATTTGTCTTACTTTTTTCGGACATATTTCGGACATTTTTTTTAAATTTTTTTTCATACATTTGTCGGACATTTTTCTGACTTTTTTTCTTACATTTTTTTGGACATGCTAAGTCTTTATGCTAAATGCAGTACCTGTGAGGGTTTCTGGATCAATATCTGTCATTGTTTTGTGTTGTTAATTGATTTCCAATAATAAATATATACATACATTTGCATAAAGCAGCATATTTGTCCACTCCCATGTTGATAAGAGTATTAAATACTTGACAAATCTCCCTTTAAGGTTAATTTTGAACAGATAAAAATATGATTAATTTGCAATTAATCATGATTAATTATTTGAATCGATTGACAGCCCTAATACAAATAATAAAAAAAACACATGCTCCAAAACAAGGTCAGTTGTAAAAGTAGTATGTATTGAGATAAAAGAATTAACAGGATAAAAGAGACTTGCAGTTGAATGTTTTCATATCTAGCAGGCAGCTTCTCCAGCCACTGTTAGTGTTATTGATGAGACTGTAGAAGAGTCAGTGGTGTTTTCAGGTCACGCTGAGATTCAGGAGGACTTAAGAGATCAGCGGTGTGACGTGAGGTCAGATCAGACCGTGCTGAGCTTTGAAAGTGATCAGTAAAATCTTGATCAACAATAGTAACAATGCCGAGAGATGGGGATAATATTGTCTTGTTCTTAAATATCAGTTAGAGCTGCAACGATTAATTGATTAGTGGTCAATTATTAAATTAATCGTCAGCTATTTTAATAATCAATCAATCAGTTTGAGTAATTTTTAAAGAAAAAAAAGTCTAAATTCTCTGATTGCAGCTTCTTAAATATAAATATTATCTGTTTTCTTTCCTCCTCTGTGACAGTAAACTGAATATCTTTGAGACATTTGTGGACGTCATCTTGGGCTTTGGGAAACAATGATCCACATTATTCACCATTTTCTGACATTTTATAGACCAAACATCTGATCGATTATTCAACAGAAAATAATCAACAGATTAATTGATAATGAAAATAATCGTTAGTTGCAGCCCTAGTAGATTTTAGAGTTACAGCGGGGTGTCATCAGCATAGAACCGAAGCAGAACTTGTTGTTACAGATTATGCCTTTTGAAATACAGTCAGACGTTTGGTAAACAGTAACATATTATTTATTATAATTTAGTGTCCGGACATGTTTTCATGCTGTCTTCTTTACTTTTGCAGCAGTACCATGGATGCTGAGGGATATAAACATGAGCCACACTACACAGAAGCAGAGAGCGTTTGGCAAGGTCCACCATGGACGCTGGTGGATGTATTCCTGTCAGGAGGAGCACCGTGGGGATTTACACTCAGAGGAGGACTGGAGCATCGAGAACCTCTGCTCATAACCAAGGTAAATAATACTAAATAAGACTCTTTTATATCAAATACAGCTGTGAGTTGAGGCTTTTATTGTTGTAGTCTGAGTAACGTGACGTCATATCCGTTCCGTATCCGTCAACCAAAACAAACCTCAGCGAGCCGCAAAGGAAAAGTCTAAAACGTTGGAGGGTCAGCGTGGATACGACCTGCACCCTCACATGTTAAATCCAGCGTGGTAAACACTACACATCCACATTGACAGGAAAAGCAGAGCTAGACAGAGCAGAGCTAAAGCTGCATGCTAACTCTGTCACGGACAGGAAACGTTATCGTATCGTGGTAACGTGGCGGTCGAGCCGCCCGTCGCTCTCGTCTCCGTGGTCAAATGTAGCCGACGCTACGACTGTAGAGCACCCATATACTGACATTTCTGTTTTCTGCATTCAAACGGCCCCGATGGAGCTGACCATGGATGGATAAAGAGAACGGAGCTGACGGGAGAGCTAGAGACCACCTTGGAGAAGTTAGAGGAAGTAGACACGTGGGACTACTTCCGGCTTTTCAAAATAAAGGTGTTAACAAAGGGAACTGTATAAACAAAATACATCTATGGAAATAAGAGTGATTGGATTATATTCACCAGAAGTATAAAACATTACATGTCCCTTATGCCTGACAATGACTGATATATTTGACTTCAGGACATCTCTGACTACATACATGCTGAAAATCAAACATTTTTATTGTATTAATTTAGAGATTTTCCAAAGTAAAAGTCCCTAGAAGTGTATGATTCAACTTATTCCCATGGTCTAGTGTTAAAAAAGTTAACAAAAATCACAATAAATCGTAATATCGAATCTCAATACTTAAAAATCGCAATACATATCGAATCGACACCCAAGTATTGTGATAGTATTGAACCGGGAGATAGGTGTATCGTCCCAGCCCTAGCTAACATGGTGACATTTATGATCTAAGATGGTAAACTCAGCAACATCAGCATCTTAGCATTGTCCTTATGAGCATGTTAGCATACTGACATTTTTCGGGTCCTCACGCTCCACCTCCCTGATGGTGCGGGCGAGACGGGCCGGTGGTGCACCCAACTCCGCTGGGTCGGGATCCCACCTCAGCCGGCGCGCGCCGGCCCTCACTTTCATTGCGCCACGGGGTTTTGCTTGCACCCTCTGACTCGCGCGTGCGTTAGGCTCCTTGGTCCGTGTTTCAAGACGGGTTGCCGACATCGCCACAGACCTCTGGCGCCTTTTACGTGGGCTGCGGCACGACGCGGTTGGGGCGGAGCAGGGAGCCCCGTCACGGTGCGGCGAGGTCCGGGCGGGGAGCGCTGTAAAGCTGCGGCCGTGAGCCACCTTCGCCCCGAGCCTTTCCAAGCCGACCTAGAGCCGGTCGCGGCGCACCGCCCGTATGCGGGACTCCCCAGCCTGCCGTGTGTCGCTCACACCCTCCAGCTGGCTGTTAACGAGGGTCTTTTGGCACAGAGACGTACTCGTATCGGTACTCGATATCGGCGAGTACCCAAATGTAAGTACTTGTACTCGGCCTGAAAAAAGTGGTATCGGTGCATCCCTATCCAAAACTGTGTTTTTTTGCCACATAGTGTGGAGTAAAGTGCTCCGAAATCAGCACAAAATAATCAAAAAAATAAACATTCAACAGAACATGCACTATAGCTTCTAATCCTTGTATGTCATGACTTTGTTAAATGGGTGATATGAGCCACAGTATGCGTACAGTGAGAGGGAGAGAGTGCCTAAATCAGCTCTGAAATCACACTGTAAGCTCACTTCTCTGTTGACTGTGTAATGATTTACTACAAAAGACCTTGCTGGTTAATTTGGCATGGTAACATACCAGCACCTGTTAGTCGGGAGCCGTGTGTCCCTGCTTCAGTTCTGTTTTTCTCTATTGACCCAAAAAGGGTCCAAAGTCCAACCTGCGATGGACGAAACTCAGGCTATCAGGCACCATACGGGGCTTAGAGCGATACGGTTAGCGCCACCTTCACCCCCATTAGCTTTTTACAATTCATTCAAATGACAAAGAATTCTGACCATTTTAAGTCTTTAAGCCGTAAAGCTGCGAGATCTCATTGCTGAACCGTGTGGAGTGAACCGTTGCCCAGTTGGACTCTTTGGTTTGATATTGGCAGCATTTCGTCGTTAATGTTTTGTCACTGAGACGCCACGACCTTCCTCCCAAGGACCAACGAGAGTGGAACCTGTTCGCATCCGATGGTGAGATGTTAATTCCTCAGAACATTTAGAGAAGACTTTACTCTCACAACCCTTTAAGATATATGCTTTAACACTTTAAGTCTTCCTGGCCGGCACCTCATAAAGTAAATTGTTCCTGGACTAGACTCAACACATGTTTAGTTTGCTGTCACTTTACCCACAGTGTGTGTTATTACATCCCACCTGGACCTTTTTTTGCTTTCTGGTGTTTTTGTGCCGGGTTATATTTCAGTTTGGAGGGTAGCGTGTGGTACCAGGAGCAGAGGAGAGGAATGTAGGAGCTTTGTTTGATTTTCTAAATGTAGTGAATTATCTGTGACAGCCTGAAGCCCGTTGGAATGGCATGATGGGATGAATTAAGTGAGGATTAGTGATTTGTGCTCTTTTTGTGAGTTCCTCTCAGAGTATAGCTATTGATTTACAACGGTGTGAGTTATTACATTATAGAAAAGGCTGTCTGCTTAATACTCAAAGAAATGTGTGAGGCCTCTCTCAAACATTTGTCTGTCTGATGACATCACTATGTGGACACATAGTTGGCATGTTGTTCTTTATCGGCTCAGCTTCTTTGGAAGGTGATTTATGATTCATATTATCAGCTGATCTTGCACTCATATCTGCTCTATGTCCTGTTTCCTGTCCTACCTGAACAGGTAGGACTACAGTGATGCAGGAACTAAATGGTCTTAATGGTTGTTAGACTTGATCTGTTCTTGATGGAGACTTGATTTTGGGCTATTTTTTGCTTCCGTAACAGGAAGGAAAACATCCAAAATACACATTTGGGTGTTTATTTTACTGCTTTTGTCTATTTGCGTCTGTCTAAATTCACCAAAAGTTAGCATTAGATAATGCCTCATTTGCACATTTAAACATGACATTTAAGAAAACTTGTAATACAAAAAATAATTATCTTAATCTGCCAATCGATTAAGATAGTCCATAGTTAATCACAATTAATCACACATTTGTTCTTAAAGAGGGATTTGTCAAGTATTTAATACTCTTATCAACATGGGAGTGGACAAATATGCTGCTTTATGCAAATGTATGTATATTTATTATTGTAAATCAATGAACAACACAAAACAATGACAGATATTGTCCAGAAACCCTCACAGGTACTGCATTTAGCATAAAACAATATGCTCCAATCATAACATGGCAAACTGCAGCCCAACAGGCAACAACAGCTGTCAGTGTGTCAGTGTGCTGACTTCACTATGACTTGCCCCAAACTGCGTGTGATTATCATAAAGTGGGCATGTCTGTAAAGGGGAGACTCGTGGGTACCCATAGAACCCATTTACATTCACACATCTGGAGGTCAGAGGTCAAGGGACCCCTTTGAAGATGGACATGACAGTTTTTCCTCGACAAAATTTAGTATAAGTTTGGAGCGTTATTTAACCTCCTTCATGACCAACTAGTCTGACATGGTTGGTACCGATGGATTCATCAGGTTTTTGTAGTTTCATATGATACCAGTATCGTCACTCTAGCTTTAAAACTGAGTCCGTTAATGCATTAACGAAATTAGTGGCAGTAAAACGAATTTGCATTAATGCTACATTTTGGCGAGGAAAAACTGGCAACTGGGCTGCAGTTTGCCATGTTATGATTTGAGCATATTGTTTTATGCTAAATGCAGTACCTGTGAGGGTTTCTGGATCAATATCTGTTATTGTTTTGTGTTGTTAATTGATTTACAATAATAAATATATACATACATTTGCATAAAGCAGCATATTTGTCCACTCCCATGTTGATAAGAGTATTAAATACTTGACAAATCTCCCTTTAAGGTACATTTTTAAATTGTACTGTTTGTCAGATTACACCCCCTTTTTTAATAATCATAAATGTCCACCTGGCCTTTACGTCTTTTCCCTTTTATTACATCTTTTTATTATGTTCATGTTTTTCTGTTTTAGTTTGAGTGGTGAGCATCGAGTACTCAGGTATTTCTACATTTTATGTATAACCTGAGAAACACACAGACGGCTTAAATGTGTTATTTTTATTGGCTTGTTATGTGCATTCTTCTAACCTCCAATTGCTGAAATGAAAGATGATTATTAAAAAAAAAAAAAAGGGCCCACAGTTTATTGAGAGGTTTAGAGGTATTGGTTAAAAAAAAAAAATCCTGGATCTAATTAAAATTCTTCACATTCCTCTCATAGCTCAGGTTCTGCTCAAGGTCTTCGTGGACTTAACGTCCTTAGTCTCAATAAACTTATATAATCCTGTTTTACACAACACAGCTGGGCATGTACCTCGTACATACGTGTGTCCACTGCCAGGATCAGATTATATATGGAAGAAGAAAAAAATCTAGTTTTCTCTTAAAGAAGCAGCACGAGACTCACTGCTCTCTGTTCTTACACGCTGCAGGTAAACAGGTTTTAACAATTATTGAGTCCTTTGTGTGGCAACATTAAGGGCTTGATTTGACTGTTTTAGGATTGCTCAACCTCTGGGAAAAAGATGATTCATAGAGAACAGGATTATGGCTCATGGGAGGAAGAATCAGATTATATATCTCTATCGTTTATTTCTATTTGTGGAGGTTTTTGGAGGCCGGAATATGGATTGATTATTGATTAGGTAGAAGAGAACTAACAGGTGCTCTTTGCTGCAAATGCTTAGTATTTACAGAAGATATAAAACAGTTATTTATTGTAAATGTTCTTTAGCCTTACCTTAAAGGGCAGGTCCAAGCTAAGCGATGTACTGCTGTGTCGACGCCACGTTCAAATCCAAAAGTCACACAAAAACACAAACAAACTAACCGATGGATGCAGCGGTAGACCAGCAACTCCTGTGTTCTGAGAGGGAAAATTACTGTTTTTGTGAATGGAGTCTGGTGGCTTTGAAGAGAGCGATATAACGGCGAGGTAAAGCGGTGAAAATATTCTAAATATAGCGTACACTTAAACTGATATTGATTTGTTTTTAGGTTTTTCCGTCCACAGCTGCTTTACCTCGCCGTCAGACAGTCCTTTCTGACGGGGAACTGAAGCCGTTATATCGCTCTCTTTAAAGCCACCAGACTCCATTCACAAAAACAGTAATTTTATCTCTCAGAACACGGGAGTATACATACAACCCCACTTCAAAAAAATCCAAACTAACCCCTTTCAGTTATTTCTAAACTTTCACATTATAAGCGTTCACATTATTCATGACCTTATTGACTTCGGTAACCTACGTCACAGCTTTTTGCGGCTGAGTGAGCGTTTCCATTTGAAGAAAAGGAAAAGAACGCAGATGAACCCGCCTTTTATTATTCTTCTCTCTTCATTTTTGTTCCTGACGACACGGAGAGGCGACCGTTGGTTCTAAACAACAACGGCGGCTCCTAAAGAGGTTAGCGTAGATGCTGCAAAAGCATCAGTTCTATCAGGGCTGGAGAGTATTTCTTCATTGAAAGAAGAGCAAAGAACGACACTGAAGGCTTTTCTAGATGGAAAAGATGTTTTTGCTCTTCTCCCGACTCGCATTGATTGACAGATGTTTCATTCAATGACCTGCCAAGTATTTTTTTGAAAGTGCCTGCCCCCTTTTCCAAAACAGTTTCCAATGACGGCGGTTCAGGTTAGTGCAGCTTAAACGCAGTACCCACATTCAAATGAATGGGAGGACTGAACGCCTGATTTGGTGTGAATAGCTATTGCTCAAGCTAACATGGTTATTGCTTTCTGCAACCAAATGTAGTGCAAGAAGTTCACAAAAGCCAGTGATGCTTAAAACATCTGTCTAACCTACAGAGACAGATTAAACTATTAAAAAGGTCAGATATGTGTGAGTTTGTTTATGCGGTTAATGAACGTTGTCAGTGAAGTGTTCAGTCGGTGCCTAAAACCATACTAGAGGTGTGAGTTCAGCTCCGTCAGCTGGCTGCACAGGACATCTGTCAGCAGAAAAGACACATTCCTTACCCTCATCACCACCACATCCTTCCCTCCATGTCCCACACAGAGACAGGAGGCTATTTCTGAGGACACTCAGACATCCAGGATGGCTGGAGTTGGGCTGATTATGTCCTGGAGGGAGATAGTAAACAAAGGCGGCGGTACGGCTCACGCTGATTGGCCTGATGGAGTGAGAACTGTTTGGAGAAGCTCTATGAATCTTCATGCTGTGTAAACACAGCCTTTATTTGCCCTCGTGTTTTCTT
The DNA here is from genome assembly GCA_916700995.1 of Hozukius guyotensis. Taxonomy (NCBI): domain Eukaryota; kingdom Metazoa; phylum Chordata; class Actinopteri; order Perciformes; family Sebastidae; genus Hozukius; species Hozukius guyotensis. The sequence goes on from CAKALU010066717.1 coordinate 44,682, forward strand.
TTATGCGTCTTCTACTCGACACTGTTTGTTGTTTTAATCTATATTCTTAAATTATTTTCTTATTGTGGAGTCATGTTTCCTGTTTGAATAAAGCCAGACTACGGTGTAGCTTTAGGATGTCACACAGATATCCTGACCTGCTGTTGATCTTAACCCTCCTGTTGTCTTCGGGTCAAATTTGACCCTTTTTCAAACTTCATTATATCATAAATATGGATGTCTTTCACCTAACTGCCCCAAAATTACATGGATGGTTCCCTTATATGGTCTTTGCAAAAAAAAAAAATAATGACCACTACTTTCGTTGCATTATGGGTATTTTATTCAAAATTATAGCACCTGTGGTGGTGTCACACTGTCATTAAACATTTTTTTTTTATATTATAATATTTATAATATTCTGACTAAACTTTGACATATACCAGTCTGTGATAATCCATCAACATATGTTCCTCCAATTTTGAGTATAGTCCAAATAATTCATAATTTCTGCATTTTTTCCTAAAAAAATTAGGTTTAATTTCGTATAAATGAGGTTTATTGACCGTGAATTCCCCCCAAAAAGTGTAAAACTTGTGGTAATAAGTTGGAATGAAGTTGGCCAAAAAGGTGTAATACAGAATTGGGTGATAATTTATAATGTATGCTTTAAAAACAGTCAAACCAGACCGGGTCAATTTTGACCCGGGAAAACAAAAGCAGCATGGTCGAAGGGAAGACAACAGGAGGGTTAAACACATCATGTGTTGGTACGAACAACAGTTTGTAGAAAACAGTTAATACTGTGCTGTCGTCTGGTGTTGGACTGACCGTTGTTGACTTTGTGAGGTATGAGATAAATGCGATTTACCCAGTTTAGTTCATTTTCTCTCCTTTGTTCTCCTGAATTATTGTTGTTCTCTGACTCTTTGGAGCTACACGTCACCGTCCCAGTCTGCTTAGTCTGAACTACCTTTTTATGTAATCAAACTTCTTTAGGAGTTTGCTGTGTTAAGCCCTATTTGCACAGGAATAGTATTACCTGGGCCACGTTTGTGTTTTGTGCAGCACATTCGCAAGTGATAAGCAAAGTCTATATTTTACTGACATTATCCCCCAAATATGACGTCAAGGCTCTGTGTAACATCTGCTTATATTAAATATATTATACTAGGCTATATATTTCTGTTTGATTATAATGTTATTATGCGAATGGGTCTCCGTGCTGTGTAGCGAGATGAGCTTCCTGAATTTGCACCCAGAATGCTCGCAAAACTCAAAATGAATTTATAATTTTCAATGCAGCCTCCATAATTCTCCGAAAATGACAGAAAACCTTGCAAAAACAAAACAAAACAGAGATGTCGATTTGCATGGAACTAATATCACCACATGACCTCTGTGTTTTGGGAAATGTGGTAGGTCATTTGCAGTGGAATTTTTACTTTGCAAATTATGGAAATGGCAGATTCACACGGGATAAAGATCACAGACGACCTCCACAATTATTACAAATTACTAGAGGTCCCCAGGTGATACTAGTCCGGAGTGAATATGGCTGTAGTCCATCTCTGAGTATTTTGAAACTGTAAACCTGATTAAGTGTTGCATAGTTTTAATTTTCACACACACTGTAGTTTATTTTAAGTCAATCCAACATACACTGTCCTGCTTCCTCAAGTACTCACTAAAGCACCAAATGTATATTCATCCGCAACTGAAAATAGTCCCCAACAAATGCACTATTCACTTCATATTTGTGACCTGCTTTACATCTTCAGTAAGAACCAGTGGCCACAAACAGATTAAAGAACAGAATATCCCCAGATTTATTCTGTAATACAGTTTGCGACGTGGCCTCCGACACCTCCATCTAAGATCATACTTCATCTTGTATAACATAACGTTAAATCCTAAATGTGATGTCCATTTGGCGCGTGTGTGCTTCATTTAAATGTATTCAAACTTGTGTTATGTAGTGAGAATGATTTTCCAGTTCCAGTAAAACTGTGTCCATGTTTAAACATGGCAACCAACTGTAAACGCATTCAGTCCTCTCTACAGAATACACTACCATATCAGGACCAGCTCAGGAACCCAGCCAGTCATCATAACAGCCCTCGGTCCACCCCGGCCTTAACCCGGCCTTAAAACCGGTATTATAGAAAAATGAAAAGGGGCTTTGATTGGAGCGATCTTGGCTCTGGTTGTCTGTGCTGAGGATAAAGGCCGTATAAGACGTAACGGTCTGTAAATGTACACATACCTCTGTGGTTGAGTCATGCAGGCCTCTCTCACAGGTCGAGTGGAGAACTGATAATCAGCTCCAGAGCTTTTGTGTGTTAATGTGCCAACTGCCAGGCAACTTCTCACTGCTTTTCTTTCCACACCTCTCTCATATCTGACCGTCTGCGTCAGTGTGAGGACGGCGCTGACCTATAACGGTATATCTGACTCTTCAGAGAGCCGTCGTTCTGTCTAGTTTAATATCTTATATGTGGTGGGTCTGATGTTGCTGAGTTCAGGGTCACCGTGTGCTCCGTTCACAGATGTGTTATTCCAGGTGTCTGCCCTCAAACAAACACAATGCACGGGTTGTTTTTACATCACGCCACTGAGCTGGGACGGCAGCTTTCTGAAGTATTTTTATAGCCTTTGATCCACGTCTTTAGAAACCTGCTGTTAACTTTGGTACACGGTGTGTTTCTTCTGTCAGCCTGTAAAATAGATTAAGAATGTCAACAAGAAAACTGACGGTGCATTTCTCTCACATATCCCTTTCACCAACCTGGCTAGTCCGAATCAGAGTGACGTTGGTAGTTTTGGTTCGTTTTCTATTTAGTCTGGTTCAGTTTCACGGTGCACAAATTAAAGCGCACCAAGATAAATTTGCTGAGGGGCGTTTAAGCAGGGCCAACGTTTTTTTTTATCACTTTGACTCAGCACTGATCTACTGCGCACTCTCCTATAAACATCACTATTTTTGTGGACTTTATTTATCATATTCTGTTTGTTCTCTTCGAGAGAGATGTCAAGCAAAAAGTCCGTCATCTCATCTCATCCTCATTGTTAACCTGTCGTTTACCTAAAGCCATGGGCACACTACCAACGTCAGGAGCGCGTGGCGTCTGCGTCGCGTGGTGGCTGCGTGATGCAGGAGTCTGGTGTTCACACTAGACGCGTGTCGGCTGCGTGTCGGCTGCCTGTCAGCTGTGTTTCTGCTGCTGCTGTCAGCCCTTTCTTTCTGCATAGAGTTTGCCTTTTAATGGCCATTTAACTTCATGATAAATATAATTTATATTACTGACTGCTCATATTTCAGAATAAAAGCCTTGTGTTAACAAATGAAGGGATTCTGTCTCTAGAAAAAACGCCTGAGGGCTTTTATTTTGAAATGAAAGCAGGAAATGTTGATTTAAAAATAAGTCTTTACTTTTTTTCATCTCCGTAACATATTCTACAGATAGACCTCGAAACTGTAGTAAAGTCTTGCTGGTATGAAGTTA
>CAKALU010066718.1:0-28062 GCA_916700995.1 Hozukius guyotensis
ATTTCAAATCTTGTTTGTGTGACCAGTTTGATGACAGTGTCAAGCAAACTATTAAAAATATAAATCACAGCTGTCTTACTGTCCTTTCACTCAAACTTTCCATACTATATTCAGCTACCTACAATATTTATGTGCATTATGAAGGTGGAAAATTAAACCTCAAATAGCAATAGGGCTGTGTATTGGCAAAAATCTGGCGATACGATACGTATCATGATACTGGGGTAACGATTCAATTTATTGCGATACTGTAAGAAAGGTGACATTGAGATTGTTTTTTTTTTTAATTTAATGTTACGAAAACTAAAGAACATACCAGAAATACACCATTTTAGAATAGGCAAAAACAACAAATGTATACTGCATGCAAAAAACTACATGTTTTTTCTCCAAACTGCATGCGATTATCATAAAGTGGGCATATCTGTAAAGGGGACACTTGTTGGTACCAATAGAACCCATTTTCATTCACATATCTTGAGGTCAGAGGTCAAAATCACCATGGCAGTATTTCCTTGCCAAAATTTAGTGCAAGTTTGGAGCGCTATTTATCCTCATTCGCGACAAGCTAGTATGACATGGTTGGTACCAATAATTTCTAAGGTTACTTAGGTTTTTCTAGTTTTATATGATGCCAGTAACTTCACTCTAGCTTTAAAACGGAACCTCCGAAAGACAGAATAGCGGTTGGGATTTTTAAGAAGTTAATAAAATATGTATAAAGTATTTTGGAGAATCAATACAGTATCGCACAACATAATATTGTGATACTCATGTACCTGTATATTGATATTTTCTTACACCCCTAAATAGCAGTAGACTAAAATAAAGTGTGTAATATAAAAAGTAAAATGATGAAATTAAAATATTCTAATATGAATCAACGGGTCAGATATCTATGAGAAAGCGTGTGTTGGTGCTCATAAAACTAATGTATTAAAAAGCCTTTTAATACTATGGAAAACATCATTTTCTGACCATGACAGAAGGCACAGGGCACTGCAGTAGCAATCTATTTCCTACAGCAGGGTAAGGGTGTGTGGAGAGTAGTTTAGAGGAAATGCAGCACTTAAAAGCCTTCTGAGACTCCATGCTGAGTGCCATTGGCCCCTCAACTCCACCACCACCACTGAAAGGAGCATTAGGAGGGTCCTCTCTGTGAGGGTTTATTGTACTGTGTCATTAACTCAGTGGAGTATCTGGTGGAATTAAACACCAGGTGGCGACATTTCCTCTTAATGTGGAAAATAGGTTAACACTTTATCTCCAGAGCCCCATTCATTCCAGTGGTGCAATAGATGTGCCATGGTAACTCTGGAAACTGGGAGAGCATTTTTCCCCCCATTAAACCAATTGCAGCTAAGACACATCACACAAACACTGTTGTTTTTTTACGTTACATTTACACCTGGAATACTTACCACAAATACACTGCAGAGGGGTTAATGATGGAGGGGAAAGCACACTGATCATTGATTCAATAACTGCACATAACTGGCTGATTTTTAAAGGGAATTACATATAATAAAATGAAAAATAATAAACTAAATATACAACATAGAGATTCAGACAAAATTGCAGTCTATAATTAATGTAAAAAAGTAATTCCCTAAATATCGGTGTGTGTATTGTTTTTATATTTTGTAAAAATGTAATCAAGGAATATGTAGCATTATCTTTCTATTAAATGGCAGGAATATACAATTGTTCCTTTAAATCAGGGGTCTGCAACCTGCAGCTCCGGAGCCACATGCGGCTCTTTAGAACCTCTCCAGTGGCTCCCTATGGATTTTTAAAAATGCAAATGAATAATGATCTGTTTACTTTTTCATTTTTATTAATAATTGTTGTAGGTCAGACGGTATGACGGAGTATTAGGGCCACATTGAGGAAAAAAAAAAAAATCTGAGATTTCAAGAATAAAGTCATAAGTTTACGAGAAAAAAAGTCGTAATATTATGAAAATAAAGTCAGAAGTTTACGAGAAAAAAAGTCACAATATTATGAGAATAAAGTCATAAGTTTACGAGAAAAAAAGTCGTAATATTATGAGAATAAAGTCATAAGTTTACGAGAAAAAAAGTCGTAATATTATGAGAATAAAGTTAGAAGTTTACGAGAAAAAAAGTCACAATATTATGAGAATAAAGTCATAATATTATAGTAGTAGTAGTATAAGTAGTAATTTTACGTGTTATTTTCTTTTTTTCTCTTAAAGTTTTGACTTTTTTCTCATAATATTATGACTTTATTCTGGAAATCTCAGGGTTTTTTTTCCCTCAATGTGGCCCTAATACTCCGTAGTACATTTGGCCCTCAATGCATTAGACTGATATACTATATACTTAGACTATAAACTGTGTTACCTTCATCACGATGCTCAAATGTTTTGCGGCTCCAGACAGATTTTTTTTTTTTTTGCCTAAAATGGCTCTTTTGATAGTAAAGGTTGCCGACCCCTGCTTTAAATAAACGTGTAGGAAGTGATTTTTTGTTTTAAGCCAATTGGCGGACAGCGGAAACAGGCCATGAACGCAACACTCTCACCTGTTGATGTTAACAAGGCTAACATGTGGTTTACACATCCAGCAGACACGGAACAACAGCCATGTGGGGTCATGTTTCTGGCCACCTGATGAATGTAAGTCCAATATGTACTCTTCATTTAGTACCTGTTTTGCTCTCCATCAACTCCTGAGGGACATATCTGTCTCTTTTTCTTTCTTTGTCTGTTTGCCATCAGGTGCTGGGCAGGTAGCATACTGCAGATTTGAGTACTATACTTAAATCCATTATTGAGGCACTTGAGTGTGCTATCTTTCTTGTACTTTTCAGAGGCATATCATATTTTGAATCCACTGCATATATTTTACAGCTAACTAGTTACATTGCAGATTAAGATTTTACATTAAAGGTCCCATATTATGCTGATTTTCAGGTTCATGCTTGTATTTTTTGTTTCTACTAGAACATGTTTACATGTTGTAATGTTAAAAAAAAACTTTATTTTCCTCATACTGTCTGCTTGAATATGCCTGTATTCACCCTCTGTCTGAAACGCTCCGTTTTAGCTCTTTTCAATGGAATTGCAACGGAATTTCGTTGTTAGGCAACAGTTTGGGTCCATGTTTACATCCTGTCAGCTGATGTCGTTCACATACACTGCAGCAGGAAATAAATTGGGACACATTTAGAATGTTTCTGCTTAAAACTGTGAAATGGTCTAAATATTGTATATTTGTGACATCACAAATGGACAGAAATCCTAACAGCTTGTTTCAAACGCACATTTTTTGAATACGGGCTGTGTGTATTTCTCCATGGATTGAGTGTTTTGATACTTTCACAATATTTATATATCACTTAAAGCTGCTTTATAATACAAAAGACATGAAAATCGCACTTTTTACAATATGGGACCTTTAAACAACATGATGGGCTTATAAAATATGCTATAATTGGCTTGTTTTTGGCTTGTGTCTGACCCCTATCATGTTTCAGATGTGTATGAGTTGTTGGCACTTCCACCAAAGAGACATTACCTCTCTAAACTTCTAACTTGGTTTTATTTAAATAGCTGCTTAAGGCACAAAGAGGTATCCAATAAGTCACATAAACTGCAAAGAAAGCTTATGGAGAAGTCCAAAAAGTTCATATAAACTTGTGTAACATAACTTTTTTTTCTTCTAACTACCCCCATTAGTCATCACATGACAACCCCTATTTCTGCAGATCCAGTACTTAAAGTGCATTTTGCTGAGAATACTTCTGTACTTTTACTTAAGTAGGATTTTGAACAAAGGACCTTTTCACCAGGAAATGAAATTAGCACCTGCCACCTGCCAAATACAGGGTACATGTTGGCTCTGGCAACCATGGCAGATATATTAAGAAATATTATTTTTAAAGTCAGTTCAGAAATTAAAAACAGTTGGGGATTAAAGTTGCGTGATATATTCCGTATTTATACTGTCTGGCACTGAGTCGGTGTTTATAACTCTAAAGTGTGCTACATAAATTTCAGAAATAATACAGGGTAAATGTTGACTCTGGCATCCATGGCAGATAGGTTTTCCTTATATTAAGAAATATTATTTTTAATTCAGTTAAAGTTACATGATATAATAATACATGACAGTATAAATATTCCACATTTATACTGTCTGGCACTGATTCAGTGTTTACAACTCTAAAGCGTGCTACATAAATTTCAGAAATGTCAGACAAAGAAATTCAGTGGCTGGTAGAAATGTACATTGACCTACCACAGAGGAAGGTGAGAAAAAAAAAAAAAATTACAGACCCTGATTGTCATAATTGGTATCTTTACTTGAATGAAGGATTTGACTACTTATTCCACCACTGACTACTAGCAACCCCTTTCACATATACAGTCATTTGATTCCAGTTTATAAATAGAAGCAGATATCATTGCATTAAGTCATACAGGGCAAGTAATAAACAGGTCAAGAAGAACATGTTTGCTTTGTGCACGGTTCCAGTTCAAATGAGATCAGTGAGCTGTGGAGTTTCTCGGTGCCTTCGCAGGATGTGGGGCTTTAGGCCAGAATGAAATGTTGCTCTGCTCTTGCACGAGTGTAACCGAGTATCACTTCTCTTGTTACATGCCTCAACACCTCAGATTGTGGAAATCCTCCCGTATCCCGGGGTTTTTTTTGTTTGTTTTTTTTAGTTTGCAGGCAACATTGCCTCTGAATGGGACTCAACAAGGTAGAGTAACATACTGTAGCATAAATATTGCTATAGCCACCTATATCTATGTAAATATTAGAAATATAAGTAACATAGTGATACTATAACAAGACTCTACAGCCATGCTAGCGACTCTGTGAGGCTGTATTTAGAAACGGCAGTGCTTTGAGCTCAACATGCTACTAACATGCTGAATGATGTTAGCAGATGTAAATGTTTACATCATAGTTTAGTGTTTTTAGCATAGTAACATTTTCAAATCATCACTTAACACAAGGTACAACCCAGACTGATGGGAATGATATTAGTTTAGCTGCAGATATTTGGTGGAAACCATAATGTTGGACACTTTGCATTTTTGACCTGATGGTGGCGCTAGAGGAAAGGTAAAGGGATCACCACAGTTCTAACAATTCATGAATGTTTCCCAAATTTCATGGCAAACCTCCCAGCAGTTGTTGAGAAATTCACTCAAAACCACAAATGTGGGCGTCATAGTGGTGCTAGAGGAAAAGTCAGGGGATCAACAAAGCCATAAAAATTCATTGCTTGGGAATGATGAATATCTTCACCAAATTTTGTGCCAATCCATCCATTATTTGTAACCACTTATCCTATTCAGGGTCGCGGGGGGCTGGAGCTGATCCCAGCTGACATTGGGCGAAGGGTATTTACACCCTGGACAGGTCGCCAGACTATCACAGGGCTGACACATAGAGACAGACAACCATTCACACCAACGAGCAATTTAAAGTCAACAGTTAACCTAACCTGCATGTCTTTGGACTGTAGGAGGAAGCCGGAGAACCAGGAGAAAACCCACGCCAACATGGGGAGAACATGCAAACGCCACACAGAAGGGCCACAAGCCGGGTTTGAACCTGCAACCCTCTTGCTGCGACAGTGCTAACCACTGCAACACCGTGCAGCCTCCAATCCATCCAATAGTTGGCAAAATATTTTAATAAAAGCCATAAATGTCAAACTACGGACTGTGCTAGAGGATCACCAAAGTCAACAAGTTTTTATCCTTTGGGGACCATTGATGTCTGGTCAAAATGTCATGGCAGTCCATCCTCTAGTTATCAAGATATTTCAGTCTGGACCAAAGTGCTGGACCAACCGACATTACCTTGCAAGAAAAAAATAGCACAATAAATTAGGCTACATTATTGAGTATCACTGACACTATAAGACATTGCAGATAGGGTGCCTATACTGTCTCTGACGACACAGGTCTTTTTTAACGGAAATAATTAAGCCATATTTCATCAGAGTTCATTGTTGTCTTTTAGTGGACAAGTGTGACAGATAATAACAAAGGGAAGCAACATTACCACATGATAAAATAAAGCTGGTTGGAGAAGTGACACAAGCTGAACACAGAGGATGAATAAAAAGACAATGTTGTAGAAAAGTGGTCAGGAGCAACAATATAAAATACTTTGAGTCATTGTGCTTGTCAAATCTTATAATATCCAGCTAAATTCTACTCACTGAAGCACATAGTGGCCCCAGAGAGAGACTGAACCACAATACTGCCTCCAACATGCATGGCTTAGATAAGAAAGGGTGTATCTCTGCATGTGCTTTTTGTTTGTTTCCAATGAAATGTGATCTATACATTTGATTAATGAGGTATTCATTTGCCCCACAGTGATCGGACTGAGACCAGAATCCTGTTTGACATGTCGAACATCCAGCTACCTCATCCCACTTTGGAAACCCAGAAAATGTACTGAGTCCATATTCGTTGCAGAGGTAAGATAAACAGCCCGTTGTCTGGTGTGCAGCAGTCCATTTATTTTAGTCTTTTTTTGGGAAGCAACCAGCTTACCTTCTAAAAAAAGATCTACAGTATAGCATAGCCGGTTGGTGGACTGCTCTGAAACGAGTGCTGTGTGTGTGTTTCTCCTGCACATATTCCAAGTAAAGTGTCCAATTAGAATGAAATAAGGGTTTTAGTGGGTTTGGTGGCATCAGGCCTCCACCGAGGCTGTGAATGTGGGTGTGACAGCGTCTGAAAGATGTAGGGCTATATGTATCTGCCACAGCTGGATGCCTCCACTCCTGCCTGATGACTGTTTTGACAGTTCAGTAATAGCCCCCGTTGACAGTCAAGGCAGCCCTCCACGAGTGGAAGCAATTCAACTTGTGCTATTCAGAGTAAAACGCCCCTTTCACAGTAATTAGATTTTTGAATAAGATGATTTCAAATCCCTTGGAGCCCAGCCGAACGAGGGGAAAACAATTAATCTGGGAAGGGGAAGTGCATGCTTTAATTGAAGCCTGATGGAGTGTTTTGCTTTTGGAGAGGGGCATGTTTTAAAGCATCAACGGGTCGTCCCTGTACATCTGGGTAATTTGTTAGAGCGGTCCAGAATCATTTGCAGGTAGACTGAGCAATGCAGACTTGCACCTTTCTGTGCAGCCTGGAAATTCTGATGTTATTTTAAAGTGTAATTATTAGGACTATCCAATAATAGGGGTGGGGGAAAACTCGATACAGCATAGTATTGCGATATTTTACAGTATATGGCAATATTGTATAGATACATGGACGTCAAGTATCGATCTTTTATTTTTAAGGCTGTCAAAGTTAACACGATAATAACGTAACATAACGTATAATAACGCAAATTTGTTTTAAAGCCACTCATTTCTTTAACGCATTATCGCAAATTGTGATTTTTAAATTGTGGTGGGCTCAGTTTTAAAGCTAGATTGAAGATACTGGCATCATATGAAACTATAAAAACCTTGTCCAACTATGTCACACTGGCTTGTCGCGAAGAAGGATAAATAATGCTCAAAACTTGCACAAAATTTTGGCATGGAAAAACTGGCATGGCCATTTTTAAAGGGGTCCCTTGACCTCTGACCTCAAGATATGTGACTGAAAACTCTGAGATGAACAGAGTGAAAACGGTATTTTATTAGATAAAATAGATGTTGACAAACAGCATAATTTGCAGTTGAAAAAAAGTAATAAATCACAATATAACGCAATATATCTTATCAATATCATATCGCGGGGCCTCTGGTGATTTCCAACCCTATCCAATAATGTGTAAATGTTAGAACGATTTCAGAACATTTCAGCAAACTAAATGTCTGTTTACCTTCTCCTCATGTTTCAAATGTTTAACAGTTTGCTAGAGCAAAATATAGTAATTTATGCTTTTTTTTTTTTTCAAAATGCACTGCCGAGGCCTCCCATTATCCGTGAAGTACTTGCTGTCACAAGGTTAAAATAAAACGCTGGATACCAAATGGCATCAGGATACTAACTTCTCTCATTCTAACTCTGACATGCTGCCTACACTGAGCTTGATTCCCTAAATCAGCAGCGCGGTTACATAACCAGGGCCACCTGTGAAATAGAAAGCCCTTGAATAGAAACGCTCACATCATGTCCTCGATGTTTTAACCCGTCTGCTAATCATATCAGAGACAATAAATCCCAACCCAGCTGTGTCAGAGAGCGGAACCAGATTAGAGGGATTTAAAAACACTGAAATTGACAAAGCACCTGGTTTTTATCCTGGAGGTAATCTCCTAAAACCTAACCCCAAGTCATCACACCATGTAATGTCTCTAATACACCGCCTCTGAAAAACAACGGGTCACGTCTCTGATACTAGACGTTACATCACACACACACATAGCGCCGTGTTACATAATCTTTGTTCAGCAGTTTGAATGTTGCTTACTACTGTGAAAACTTTGCTAAATATAACCAGTCGGTGTGATTAAACAGAGTGGTGCATCACAATACAGTGCTCTCCTAGTCTAACGGATTTTTGCTTAATCCCTGAGAGGTTAAAAGTGATGAAGCTCAGCTAGTCTGCCCCAGTTGCATGCACGGCTACCCATTTGATTTTAGATTTCCACCGTTTTTGTCTGCGAATTTACATTCAAGTTGTGCAACTATATTAGTCCTCTGGGGCTTGAAAGGAGTCAAGTTTTAATTAAGGATTTAGAAATAATCAAAGGCCCCTTCTCTAACGACATGCTCTCCTTTTGTGAGATGCGTGGTTACTGACAACTTCTCTTTGACATTATATGAAGGATTACATCTAATCCTATTCAATCTCGATGCAATCCATAGTCCCAGCCAGTGTTTGCATTGAGATTAAACTACAATCTCCAAACATTGTGGATGCACGGATATAAAGAAATTGATTTGTTTCTTGTGAGGCAACTGTTTGTCTCATCAGGTTTTAAATATCTCCCCATCCCCCGACCACCCTCCCATATGCTCTCTTTGGTCTTTCATGTCATCGACTTAATGTTCTCATCCCACACACTTATGTTCTTTCATGGCAAGTCCTTCCTCAGCATCTTTCATCTCTGGCGTTGCAGTGTGTAATTCTGTCATTTTGAAGCATGTTACACTGAATTAAAAAAAAAAAGAAAGCTATACAAAGTAATGCGTCCTTCGGGGGTTTTTGCGTCAGAGCTGCTTGAAGTATTTGTCACTTCAGTTCAAATTTTGTGGTTGTGTTTGTTCCGCGGCGTTCACAGCGCTCTGCTGCGTTCGATCAAAGAGATGCTGTCTTTTGAAGAGCGGTCCAATTGCTGTTTGTTTTGGGTTTGTTGACACTCCTGATTTCTGTACTTCGCTATTTGCCAGATAAGCAGGGCACAGATAGAGAGTCATTGTTTTTGGCTGGCGGATTAATGCAACAGGTTTATATGAGGTATTATGTACAGTATAGGCTATGAATGATGGATCACTGCAGGATGCACCTCTGTTTTCTGCTAGATAAGGTTTTTAAATGTTTGCTGAAAGCTATGGCTTCTGCACCGACATATTTATTGCTTTTCTTGCTGTATCTTAATTCCTCTTGATAGTAGTAGATTTGCTAAAAATTGCCTTCAAAACCAAAACTATATCAGCAGAGCAGGCAACTGATCTGAAGGGAACAAATCCTTTATTAGCAACACAGGGAACAGAAGTTTGCAGGACTTTCAGGAGTTTTAGGTGCTTTGTGTTTAAGCTACATATTATAAGAAATATGGGCTGTATATTATAAGTTATCTTCAGCTTCAGTGCCTATGTCTACCACACTAATTATGGAGCACTTCAACTCAACCAAGATACACAGGCTGAACTTCCTCCCTGCAGTCCGTCACAGTCACAAACTTACAGCGTTTTTCCGGGGCTTTTAATCCTCGTTAAACACTTTCTGTGAAAAAGTGAGGCAGATTCACTCTCTGATCCCGGGAGAAATATTCCCCCCCTAGTGCCGTACCTGAGTACACAGAGAAGTTATTAGCTGATTTTTAGGGCTGATAATGGCTCTACTGTGATTTAGCAATGTCAGTACACTGAGGGTAATAAACCAAAGCTGAAACTTTCATTTCGACTGCTGGGCTCAAATGACAGAGAAGAGTAGCAGTGGAACAGGAGATATTGCTTTTTTTTTTTTGTTCAATAGGCTTTTTAACTGCAGCTGGCAGTCAGGAAAGAGACATGATGTTCTTTTTTTTCCCCCCTTTGCAGCGTCACCACTCACTTTTCATTGCATCTAACCACTAATTCCTGAGTAAGGAGTTTTGCTTTGTCCAGAGGTCTTTTAGTTTCCACCTCAAAAAAAGTAAAAGAAAAAAAAACCTTGTTCGCCATCAACTTTCAGGGGCCCATTCTGTTCCTTCTTCACTCAGCATCGGCTCCATGAATGCTACGTGCTTGTTAGTTTGGATTCTGTGCTGGTCTCTTGTGGAGGGGGAGAAAACAGAAGTAAGAGTGCTGGGGTCGTAGGTCGCAATTGGGGTTGCTGGAGGTCTGGGCTGTTTACAGCATCTGCAGCGACAAGGAGTCATGTAGAGGTATATGAGGATGCAGATCATGGTCACCACGCAGCCCAGCAACGTTGTGTAGCCGGTGTTGAATGACTCCGCAGCAGGCAGCACCACCGTCACATTCACCTCCCGGGTCGCGTTCAGTGCCTGTTTAATATCCACAGCTGTGCACACGTACAAACCTGAGTCATTGACCTTGGTTGCGTGGATCTCCAAGGTACCATTAGGAAACAGTCTAATTAGTGTGTCATTTATGCTAGTCTGGGCGATGTACCCCTTGCTGGGGGAGAGCCATGTAAATGAGAGGTTTGTGCTACTCAGGGACGTTTGGCAGTCTAAACGCACTCTTTCTCCCTCGAAAACCATCACGTTCGAGAGGAGCACAGTCACCGGCAGCGAGACGGCCCTCTCCACGGTGCAGTTGCGGAAGAAGCGGGTCTGCCGCAGGAACCGGATGGAGCCTCGTGGGTTCCCGTAGATGGTGCAAGTGTGCTCCTCCCTAAAGTCCTTCAGTGAGTCATAACCCCGCAGATCCCAGTGCCAGAACATGCTGTACATAGAGCAGTCGCAGATTAGAGAGTTGTTGTGGAGGTACAGCCCCTGCTGTACCAGCCGGGGCAAAGCTTTCACGTCCTCCCACGGCAGACGACTCATACGGTTGGACGAGAGGTCCAGCATGGTCAGGAAAGGGTGACTGTGGTCCTGGATGGAGAAAAACGGGAAGTGTGTGATCTGGTTGATACTGAAGTAGGCCTTCTTCAAGCTGCTCAGGCCGCTCAGCGTGCCGGCCTCCACCTGCGTGATCTTATTGTTGAAGAGAAGGAGCTCCTCCAGCCTCCACAGCCCCTGGAAGTAGTGCTGCTCCACCACATGCAGCTTGTTGGAGGACAGGTCGAGGTGCCTGAGTCTGGAGGCGTTGCGAAACACCCCGTGGCCCAGGGAGCCGAGCTGGTTGTGGGCCATCCGGAGGTTTTCCAATCTGAGCATCCTCCTGAAACTGCCCGGACCCAGCCAGGACAGATGGTTGTGGCTGAGGTCGAGGGTGACGGAGGAGGAGGGCAGGGACATAGGGATCTTGGTCAGACCGCTGGAGCTACAGCTCACTGTGTCAGATACACAGAGACACATGGAGGGACAGATCTCCTCAGAGCCGTGGAGGAGACAGAGCAGCACCAGCAGAGGGCCTTGATACAGTCCAGATGAGGTCATGTTTCTGGAAGTCGGATCCGTCAAGGTTTCTAATTCCTTCCGGCTCTCCCTGGTCAGATAAGAATCAAATGAGAAACAGCGCGACATATTAGAAAAACTATTCTTTTTCAACCCACCTGCTGCTTTGAGCTGCTCAGCAGGCACACAATATGACTGGAAGGTTAACGCCATGCAGGAACCCCCACTATCTATGACAGAGGATGAAAAATGGTTCAAATGTCCCTTTTGCCCCAGAAAAATCTTTTTTTCAGCTTTTGAATCACAAATTCTCACCTCAGACTCAGACTAGAGATGTTTCTATGTATACAGAAATAATACACTTCATTGCTTTGGTGCAGTAATCATTGTAGTGCTGCATTATCTGTCTACAAAATGAAAATAGTGAAAAATGCTTCTTAAATTATCCCAGTGTCTTGTATTATCTGACAGTGAAATACCTAAAGATATTCAGTTCACTATTATAGATGGCAAAAAAACTATTCACATGTGAGAAGCTGAGACAGAGAATTTTGGCATTTTTTTCTCTTTAAAAATAACTAGGAATGATTAATTTCCTGTCGATCGATTAATCGTTGCAGCTCCAAATCATTGCCCACTAAGTAGAAAACTTTAAAAGACATTACGAGAGCACAGAGGGAAATACTTCACCTTAAAAAGATGTTTCTTCTCAGTTATTATCAGACGACTTGAAGTTGAACATTATCAGAGATCAATTTTCAAACAAATTTTCCACTACTGACTTGTAAGTCTGTATGAATTTGAAGGCAGAAAGGGGAAAAGTTCACACCACTTCCAGACGAGTGAGCAATTTGGCTCACTTACTTAATCCCATTCTCCCCTCCAAAAAAAAAACCCACTTCAAACCACGCTGCTTAGCGACAAAACGAGACTCCAACTTTCCTGCGCTTTTTTTCTTCTTCAAAGTTGCATCCCATCAACGAATACCCATAACATCGCTGTCTAATCCTTATCTTCTCCTCAGATCCTCCTCCCGAGGCGCTCGAGGAACAATGCTTTCGCCTTTCTCTTCAGCCAAGTTTAAGGTCCCCCTACCGGCTTTCTCCTCATCCCAAATGAGCGCGCCGCTCAACAAACATCCTGCAGTGATTTGCAGTGTATAACAAACAGCACAGAGCTCACTTAATCTCCCACAATCCCCTCCTCCTCCTCCTCTGTGTCATTTAGAGACCAGCCTTGTGTCTCCCTCTCTCATCATTAAGTAATGATGCTGGTGGCTGCCCTTCCTTCTCTCTGTCTTTTCTCCAATATCAGTTTTCTCACAATATTCTATTAATATTCTATTCCATTAAACTTTTAGTGTTTCGCTTAATAACAGATTAGTAGTGAGCTTTCCTCATGAATATTACATGCGTTATCCGGTAACCTTTCACCAATAATCCCAGAGGGACTGAAATGTAGCTACTGTATTTTATTCTTTTTTTTGTGTGTGTGTGCAACTCCGTCTGGATGTGGTTTTACTTATCGTTGTGAATACACCTGTTTTTGTGCGGTCTCGAATCCGGCAAATCCTGTCCATCCCTCCTCATCTCTCTCGTCAGCTCCTGTGTTGAAAGTCTTCCTGACTGTGAAGGTCTCTTCTTACCTGTGTGCCTCCTTGTCGTTTCTATTTTAGTGGTTTTTGAGCGGATGGGTGTTGCTTGTCCACTACCAGCACACACACACACACTCTCTCTCCCTCCAAGTGCCTAATCAGTACATCCCCTCCTTTCTTTCTGAGCCCCCGACATCCCTCCTTCCCCTTGGCTGTGGGTTTGACTGGATATATGCTGTCCATGCTGCTTGGTCATGGTGGCCCTGACAGCTCTGATTTCTGTCACAGTGAATTAGCTTTGCCTCCCAGCAGCCACCTCCTCACTGCTACCCCCAACCCTCCACCACCTTCCTATAAGTGCTCGGGGCTTTGACTGACTCCCACTCATTCGCTCACTCACTAGCCGATTCCCCGTGGATTCAGGCTCGCCGGATGGGGGTTCGCTTCTCAAAAAGCAGATGCAGAGTCCACAGGAAGGAAACTAAAGGGGGGGATGTAAGGTGGAAGGCTTCAGTCTGAGATCAGTTTAAATATATTCCTCCTCAGTGTTGAAGAGTAGGATTAAGGGCAAAGGAAACACATTTGGATGCATTTGTGTCGAAAGGAACAAGCCATCACCATCTTTGGCATTGTGGCATTACGCACAATCTTGTCCCAAGGCTAGTCATCAGCTTGGCTGGAACATGTAAGAAATGTATACGCCCACACACACACATTTGAGATGTGTTGGAATCTAAACAGGCCCTCCTCCAGGTGTTATGTTTATGTGGGCTTATATCATGGCTCAAATGGCCTCCAAGTAATTTGTCTCTTTCCCTGCAAACCGAACTTTGTCCTACTGCGAAGAAAACCTTCAACCGAGTAGCTTCGTAAATACATGTTTCATTGATTTAAGGTGTTATGTAACACTCCTGCTTGTTCAATGGGCTGCTCCAATCATGTATGTGGTGTTTTTCCAAGTCCCTGATTGTAAAATGGATCACATAAGACCTATAAACCAGCAGCTTCATCTGCATAAGCTGCTAATGATTCATGGTTTGGGGCGCTCAGAAGAATATGAGCATATGAAGCATTTGAATAAGGTGCATCTTCTTGCCAGCGTGATGTCAGTGGCTGTGTTTGTTTTTAGCTACAGTATAATTGTGCGGGGGGGGGGAACATGTTATTTTTCTCAGTTCTGCCCTTGTTTTGCTGCTGTTGACATAACAATGACATACAGTTACTTGGAACATTTCAGTGCCTCATTCTTTTCGGTATTGACTTTCATTCTGTAAAGGATCCGTCATTTTCACATCCAATCATTTGTCATTGTCCTCCGAGATCAATTCAATCAAAGCAGAAACAGGTAAACAAGACGGGGAGACAGTCGAGTCTCAGCGCAATTCGTTTGAATTGCCAGACAATTATTTTTGCCTTTTACTGCTGATTGCCTCTCATTATTAGTATTAGTCTATGTAGTTTCAACAGAATGAGGTCCTCTGGAATGTCAATATTAACGCCTTCTTCATCTCTTCCCCCTTTTTTTCCACTCAGTGTGGACTGAAAATCTTTCTGCGAGGCTCTATTTGTGTCTGCATGTTCCTGTTGTCAGACTGGACTGCCTGGCTCCAGCCTGCTGTTCTGTAAAATCCCTAATCTAATCAGTATCTTTGTATCAAGCTGCTTTGCAAATCCCGCCTTCTTCGTCTGCATATATTTGATTAGACTCAGTGTATGCAAAAGAGTCCTGTCAAATCGGCCAGGTTCAGAGTGGACCTCAAAGCTTAAACCCTGACCCTGATGCATCTTGCCCCCAGCAGAAAAGTGATTTTCTCTTAACCATCTGCTGCAGAGGAAAAGAAAAAAAACAGAAACACACAACAGCAAAGGGAAATGCCTGCTCTTATCTTGCCCTTGAGAAGCAGCGAAGCTCGCTAAGAGACGATAATATAAAGCTTTATATTCTCAGATGCAAGGAGAATATTTTTGTTGAACATTAAAGCACTGGAATGGATGAATCAGACTTCTTCCTCTATACTTTAATAATGCTAGGCTCATAAAGACCATGTCTTGAAATTTTATTAACAATATCCTTGTTAGGTAAATACCAACTATATCTTCCTTCAATAACATACTGTAATGTTATTTTAAAGATAAATTGAAACAGAAGAAAGGGAAATAAACAAGCTCTTTGTTAATTATTGAACGCATATTTGACAAAGTGACACGGCATGCACTGAAATATACAACATTACTAAAAGCAACTCTGTGAACACCGCAGCTGAAGGGTTTCCACAGCCTCTGTCTGACAGTTCTGAAACCCTGAACCTGAACATACACACCCCTTGTTCAGTGTTTATTCTGCCTTTCAACAGCTTTTTGTTAGCATGGCTGACAGCCAGACTCTCAAATATGAATGAGTCAGTGCCTGGATAAAGATTCGGAGGATTGAGTTTTATTTCTTTTCTCTCGGCGGGTGAATTTGCAGTCTGGATGAGCTCTCTGTTGAAAAGGGGTTTCCAGACAGTGCAGGATTGTTTGCTTGTCACGAGGAGCTGCACGGCTGCTCCATATGCTGTGTATTCACAGTGAGAATGTCTTACTCAAAACCCCCAAAACCTGGTGGGATAGTGGTTTTATATGTTGCATAATGCTTAAAGACAATATGAGTTTGTCTTCTCCAGTTAGAGCTCTTCTCTACTCAACCCGCCTGGAGGATGTAGTGTACTGTTAGTGTGAAGAGACAAGCACACCATCTAGTGGTAGAAGACTCAACTATGCACTCCTTACTTTCCCCTATCACTAGTGCTACATAAAGGAATAGGAATAAATAGAATACAAATAACTTTTAAGAAATACTATAACATATACATTAGATACATAGAACTAATAATGAATAATAAATCTCAGAATGAAGCATAATAGTATATACTACTTGAAAAATTGCATAGTCGGCCAAAACAAATAGTGGGGGAATCTGCGGAGGGAAATATGTAGCTATACAGCCAGCAGCTGGTTAGTTTAATTTAGCATTAAAAAGACTTGAAGCAAGGGGAAACAGCTAGCCTGACTGCCCAAAGTAGTGTGAAATTGATTGTGGTTGTGGTTTTACTGGGGAATTGAGTGCTTAAGCACATTAAAGGGATAGTTTGGGTGTTTTGAAGTGGGGTTAGCAAAATGTATTTTAGCCACCTAAAAGAGAGGCTCACCTTAAAAAAAAAAAAATCAATATCAGTTCTGCTGTCTGTTTCTCCAATCTGGGGGCGTGCCAGTCACCATACAGTAGGTTAATACACTGACTATAGATAAGTAGATAAGCACCCAAACTATCCCTTTTTAAGAAGGAATCTCTTGTCTGTGAGCACATTTTTACACTTTGGTTTTTGTGCAAATCAAACAAACATAATATAAAATATTAAAGCTAGAGTCGCTAGATTTTTTTTTAAATAATCCAACTTAAAAATCCAGCCCAGTGTTTCCAACTCTTGTCCAATGAAAGTAGCTAGCAGCTCCAAAAGTCACCAAATCTAGCGAGGAAGTCGCCAACACTGACAGCCCGTCCCTTCAGGCCTCCCACCAAAGCCACTCCCCCACAATTATCATTATGAACATTAACATATCATAAACAACGAACATGGCTGTTGTTAGCACTCATGGTTGTCAAGCTAGCAGCTTGTGGAAGACTCCAGTGACGCGCAATAAGTGCACGGCCAGAGTGCACGCAGGTAGACAGGCAAGCAGGCCTTCGAATCATTTAATTTGGGCGGAATGAAATGATCGGACGGGTTTATTACAGTCCTGCAACCGCCACAGATACCAGATTTGTTTCTCCCGTTTGTCAGAGCATTTGATTTATTGATTGCTGTCGAGATGTAATGAGCATTTTAACAAATATAACAAAAATGTTTTTGTAAAACACTACCAACCTTAGCTTTAATTAGCGAGCTATAGAGGTCTTAGTAGGTGTTTTTTTTTACATTCACACAGAGCCAGGCTAGCTGTTTACTCCTGCTTCCAGTCTTTATGCTAAGCTAAGATAACCAGCTGCTGGCTGAAGCTTCATATTTACAGACAAATATGAGAATGGTATCAATCGTTTCATCTAACTCGGCAAGAAGTAAAAAATATAAATGTATTTCCCAAAATGTCATACCGTTCCTTTAAGATTGATTTTATTGATTATAGCATGATAACATTGACAGTCCTGGATATTTTTCCATTTCAAATCCACCTGATTTACACACTGTGTAAGGTGGGCAGAAACCAGAACTGATTTTAATTTGAACCAAATTTCTTACTGAGATAAAGTGCTCACATGTGCAGACGCTAAGCCGCTGTGTTTACGCTGCCCATGAGCAGAGGAATCAAGCATAACTCTTGATTATAATGCAAGCCCACGTCTTCACGCGTGTCAATACACAGAGAGCAGCGTGCTGGAAAGAGGGCTCGGGGTATGAACAGCCCCACGTCTCCTCAGCTTCCATCATCTGCGCTGATTGTAAACGGATTTCAATTAGGACTCACAGGAGTTAATATGATTGCTTGCTGTTTACCCTTTCTTGCTTCCTACCATGGAAGCCAATTATGCATGAGTAGCAGTAGATGAGAACTGGACACTGCTAATGGCTCGGCTTCTCCCTTTGTGTTCACATTACCGAAGGATATGGGTTGTGAAATGAGATCACTACTGACTACTGTGCTATCAGTGATTGTGCTATAAAACATTATGGGCCAGAACATAGTAAATTGTGTGACGTGACTGTGGGGTGGCAGGCTGTCTGCTCTTCCCCCTGCTCTTTTATCTGTTATCCTCTCATCTGCTCCCTCTTCTTTTCCCATTTTTGTCACTTCTTGTTTCTCTCCCCTGCTCTCATATCTTTTCTTCTCTCTCTCTCTCTCCTCTCTTCGCTCATCCACTAAATCTCCCTTCCTTTGCTTCTTGTCCCTTCTCCTCTCATCCTCTACTCCTCTCCTTTCGTTTATCCTCTCAACTCTTATCTCCCCACATCACTTTTTTTTACACCTCTCCTCACCGCCTTTCATCTCCTGCCCTGTGGTTATCAACAGAGACAGACAGGACATGAGCAGAGCCTCCAACCTCTTCCCCCTCCAGATCACTGCCAGATTGACGTGCCTTAGAAAATCCATTAAGCCCTAATCAATAAGGATTAATGTACATAATTTAGAGGTTTCATCTAAATCACAGCCATAAAATGAATCATTATCTTATTACTCAGGGAATCCATTGCCCATATATCATCTTATATGCCTGATTGCATGTTTGCGTGTCCTTGAGCATGGACGTGAATGCAGACAATTTACGTCTGTTGTGCTGCTCTGTAAAGAATGAGTGAAGTTGAGAGAATCAGCGAGCACGACAGGAGGCGCTAGTTTCATGATCTATACACGTATTAAAAAAGAGAAGGCAGGTAGGGAAACAGAACACAAAGATGAGTTATAAAAAAACAGCTTATGCATAGCAGGTTTATCTGACTGCACTCCACCGTTGAGATAGTGTGATGGATCCTGCAGACAGCTGTCTTCGCCACCTGAGCCACGTCGCTGTCGCCGTGTCGCCGCTCTCCACTCAGACAGACACTGTGGGACATGAGGTGTGATGAGCAGTTAGCAGTTCCATCAAGGATCTCTGGGGCCATCCGTGGAAAATGAAACCATCTCTGAACAGGTAACTCAATTTAACTCGTGGCCGCCTTCTGCGGTGCTACAAGCAGAAATACTTTCCCAGCTGATGAGATGAGGTAACAGAGCATAGCCGTAGTCACTGAGTGCAACAGGAGAAGCCCGCTCCATCCAAATTGCCTGGATATGGTCAAGGGAGGCTTTTCCACCACTTTTACAGATGGAGAAGCGGAGACTGAAGAGGAGAAAGGCTCTGGGTTTTCTTTCCTTCCTTTTCAATCAATAAAATAGACTGGCTTTAATCATGGAGCTATCGAGTGCTAAAGCTAGCAAAATGGAGAGTTGGTCTTCTGGAACCATTCCCAACTTTGCCCCCCGTGTCAAAAGCATTTGCCTGCACAGGAGGGAGAATACGTGATTTGTAACGAACCCGACGGGTTGCCAAAACTTTCAAAAAATATTTTTCAATTCCACTTTGTGCTCTACACATAGAAATAAATGGCTTCTTTTCTAAAAGGATGTATAAAAAAGAGTTCCTTAAGCCCCCCACACATGATCAGTGGTAAAATCGCTCTGCACTGGCTGCACCATTGCTTCCCTTTGGGGAGAGCGGTGCCGCCCGACTAGGCGGAAGCGATACCCTTGGCGTGGCGCACCATTCGAAATTGCCACCTTTGTCCTAGGCTGCCGCTGACCTTTCAAAGCGCAACCAATGAGAATAGCTGCAAAACAGCACAATGGCGTTCCTTGCGCTCTTTTTGGTGACATAACCTGCTGCCTCTGCAAGGCTCTGCGCCCTACCTTGCAGCGAGTGAAGAGCAAATTTTCTATCATGTGAAGGCAGCTTTACAGTATGTGAGTCTGTCAGTTTTACTTTTAGCCCCGGGGGTGGAAGAAGTACTCGCATTCTTTGCTTTAAGGCAGAATGAGTAGGATTTGTGGGTTACGGTTTGTAAACACAAGATTCAAAGTTGACCTCTCCGGCTCAACGACAGAGAAGCGCACGCCCCCTGACCGCAGTTAGGGCTAGGGTGCTTGCCAGCAGGTGAAAGCCAACCCCAGATTCGCTCTTGTTTTGGAACGAGCTTTGTCCGCTCGACTTAAAGCCTTGCTATATTTGCATTTTTTCGGTGCTGTATCCGCCATTTTCGTAGCTTCCTCTTGGAAGCTTGCTTACGATCTGGCACCTGGTTGCTACGTTTTTGTAGAGGTTGACGCCCAGAAACATCCCGAACACAACAGAATAAATCTTTTTGCATGAGTTCATACAAAATAGTTCCTCTCAATCATCCCTTATGACCCACTAGGAGTATGTGGTGGTGTCTGTATCTACAGAGATTCTGAATGTAACCACCGTGAAACAATCATAAAAAAACTTTTTATTTCTTTGATTCACTGCTTTGGTCTTACTAACGCCGCTCCCTCTCTTTATTCACCGAGAACCACTGGTTTAATCCCTAACAATGCATTGTACTTTATAAGTGCTCATATGTTTATTAAATATACAGTAAAATCTTAAACTGTAAAGAACCCATTGGATGTAGCTGGCAACGGGTAGTGGAGTAAAAAGTGCAAAATTTCAATCTAAAATAACAATACTCTTTGTGAAATAGTGGAGCAGAAGTATAAAATAGCAGAAATTGGAAATACTCAAGTAAAGAACAAGTAAAATTGTACTTCAGCAGCATTGTATTTGGGAACCAAAAAAATGGCATGTTTGGATCGCATTCAAGCTCTGAAATGGATCTTCACATTTCGACAATTAGCTTCACAAAGAAGGGGGTGTGCTCAGACGGAGCGTTAGAAATTACTCTTATTAAACCATTTCATAATTGTTCTCCAACTAAATTATATAACGATCACATTGACCTTTCCACAGTCCTGCTTCTGAGTTGGTGCATTCAGGAAAGTGAATTCAATGAGTGCGGTTTAATGTGTGGCTCAATAATGCTATCTTCTACTCCATTATTAATCACAATAAAAAAGTTAGCTCTGTTAATTATTGCAAATGTGTTACAATGAAAATGCCAATGTGTAGCTTGAAAGCCTCTAGGTATTTCAGAGGAAGTGATCTATCGTTCACGCTGGAAGAACTCCCAATAAAATGTTAAAGTCGGCTACAACAGCAGATAGATGGCTTTAGATGTTCACTGTCTTTCAGTAAAGTCTGTATGACTCTATTGGAACACATTAGATGAAACTTTAATGTTCCCTGTGGGCAAATTGGGTCATTACACCTTCATGTTAGAGGGACACTCTGAATATATATGCCGTGTATTGGCATCCCACATGTACTATAAAGGAACAGGGTGTGTAATGAGGGAAATGATTTTACTTTAATGACGAAGTCCAGGTTCAAGCCTCTGTCACATTAGCATCTTTCCTGCTGAAGTGTCCTTGAGCAGGACACTGAATCTCTACCAGCCGAATCTGAGGATAATAGATTTGAATAAACACAATAAGCCGACAGGCACGTGTTGATCATCTGCAGTGATTCTCATTGATTATTCACTAACGCAGACACTAATTCTATTTGAAAACAACACGCAAAGGGAAAATGATGTGACGCCGTGGGTTCTAAAACTTGAGCGAAGCAGTCGTATATCTCGCCTCTCGCTGTCAGCCGCACGCTGTGAAAGTGAGGCAGAAGATGAAAAAGAGAAAGGGGTGGGGGGGGATGGGGGACGGTGGGTACGAAAACAGGATTGAGTGAGACTGATTGTAGCCTGCAGAGGGCAACCATTAAGCTCCCCAAATATCATTATCAGATTTTCAATAAGGTTGCAGCCATCAGATAGTGAATGCAGACGGTGTTGCTGCTTCCCCTTCCTGCTCCGGCTGCACCAGGTGCAACATGTTCTTGCAATTCAATCTGGCTGCACGGCCATGAGGACCGGAGGCTTTACTTATTGCTCAGATCCCAGAACAAATCATAAGCCCAGCGCATATCAGGGGCTGGTCTGCCTGGGGAGTGGCTGGAGGCACGGGGGCTTGGATGTGCACCGTTGTTTGAGTGATTACACAATGATTACCACCCTCTGCGTTCTGTTGTGCTGTATGTACGCTGTGGTACAAGGGCACTTGGGGGATTTAGAGTGTTCTTCATTATCAAAATTTAAATTGCTTTGCTGATAAAGTCTATCCAAAATGAAACCATATTTCAATAGATTATCCCCCCCTCCCGCCCCCCACCCTGCAAAGCCCCAACACATCACAGGCCAAAGCTAATGAGAGATAAGAAACTGTAGATAAGGGAGTTTGGGCTTGCGGGGTGTTCTTTTGCTTTATTGTGCAGAAAGTTATAAAAGACTAAATAGTCTCCGTAAGCCAGCACATATCAGCGGAGAGAGCGTTGGATGAAATAAGAGGGGAGGGGTACCAAAGAATAAAAGTGGGAGCCCATCTGTCAGCGCAGGCTGGCTGAAGTTGGCCCATACCTCTCTGTTTTGATTATTTCCTTATCTCTCTCTTCTGGCTGGCGTTGAGTAACAGTGACCCGCTGGATTGCTTCCTAGACCATATTTCCTAGTGTGACTCCTGCATCGCAATCCATTCCTAATGTCAGTGGATTTATTCTGAGGCTTAAAATCCCACAAAGCAGCAAAAGAATGACTTGCCAATAAAGAAAACTTGATAAAATAAACGGCCATGTTTGAACATGTAGCTAGTAGCTACCATACAGCCAGGAGAAGGCTAAATGTGACAGGTGTGAATGATGAAAATGGAAAATAAAAACACACATATGACACAACACTCGATACCTGTGACCAGTATCTCAAAGATAGACTTTTACTATGGTTTAGATCTAACTAATAGTCAGACTTCAGATAGACGTCTAAATTCATCCGTTGCACAAAGCTGTCTTGTTATTGACTATATTTAGTAGCATTCATTTGACATTAATTCTCAGTTTCAAACTATAAAACATGGCTGACCGAGCAGCAACCGCGTCATACCGCTCCCTTACTACCCTTCCCTACTCCAACAGAAAATGTTAAAAAAAGACATTTAACTGGGAAAAGCAAGCCAGCAAAGAGTGTAACAAAAAACAGAAACAGTCACAGACCTTCACAGCCAGTGTTAAGAATTTTAAAATGTTTGACTTTTTGGAGAGACACACACCAATCAAAAAATCTACAAAGAATAGGCCTTATTGTGAAAAATGCCCATTATAATTTCCAAGGCGACGTTCATATTACTTGTTTTATCAAACCAACAATCTAACTCCCAAACATATTCAGTTTACTGTCGTATATGACAAATAAACGCTGCAAATTCTCACATTGGAACCAGTGAAATTTTGTAGGGCTGCAATTAATGATTATTTTCTTGATTAATCAATTAGTTGTTTGGTCTATAAAATGTCAGAAAATGGTGAAAAATGTCGATCACTGTTTCCCAAAGGCCAAGATGACGTCCTCAAATGTCTTGTTTTGTCCACAACTCAAAGATATTCAGTTTACTGTCATAGACGGGTAAAGAAACCAGAAAATATTCACATTTAAGAAGCTGGAATCAGAGAATTTAGACTTTTTGTTTCTCAGAAAAATACTCAGACCGATTAATCGATTATCAAAATTGTTGTCGATTAATTTCATAGTTCAACTAATCGATTAATTGTTGCAACTCTAAATTTTGGTCATTTTCTCCTTGAAGAATCACTGAAACAATCGATCGGTTATCAGAATTGTTGCAGATTTCACTTTTTGTTCTTCGACAATATTTATTCCAGCTGTGCTATCAATTATAACAAAATAAAAATGAAACTGTATAACTCACTTTGTCTTTTTAACAAGCAGTTTGTTTGGATATATGCATACTGCATATACACAACACTGCATGGCTGCACCTAACAGGCATCTGTGAAACACATTGCACACACGACACTCTCCCCATTTGACGAACAATCACTCTTTGCCTTGTTACTCTGCTGCTGTGATTTTTCTCCGCCCGGATTGTGTCCTGTCCAAGTAAACAGTGTCTTTGAAGTATTCCCCCCAATGTTAATAGCCACGGCACCTTTAATGATGAGGCAACAGACAAGGCCTGGGAGAAATATTAGCTCAGCAAGGTCATAGCAGACAAGGTCCCATCTGTCTCAGAGCAGCCTCGGTGGATCCCGGGCCCTTACATTACTGTGGCCCCGGGGCAGGGAAAATGGATCATCAATCTGATTTAGAGAGACTCCGGCCAATGCTGTCATTTCCAAGCTGAGTAATACTAGTTTCTTCTCCCGCCACCTTTCGCAGGTAAATTCATGATGGCTAGTGATGTTAAACTGTCTCATGTATGGCGTCGCTGAGCCCAGACCTTCAGAGAGCTTCACACCGCATTACATCACACCAGCTCTGCAGCCGCCATGGATATCTGGGTTTAGTGCACTAAACACTGCAGTCAGGGCAGTAAAACCAAAAATAGAGCAGAAAGAGAAAGTAGTAATTTTTATACACTGCTGAATATACTGCTGCTATGCATTTAAGAGTAATTTCCGGCCACGGTTGTGGAGTTTAAGTCGGTGAACTCAATGGCCAATCACTTTGCTCCAACTTCAGGAATGATACGCCATGTAAAACCGGATCAGCCTTGCCTTTAGCGTAGGCACTTTTCTGTCACATGCCAGAGAAAACACCCACCTTGACACTCTCCTGCCATGGAATTAGGTGTTGTGGCTGACACAGTAGAAATGTGGTGTAAACGACAGGCTTCTATGGCCACACAGCACTGTTGATAATGAGTCTGTAATCCATTTGATAGCCTCTAAACAGGGT
The DNA here is from genome assembly GCA_916700995.1 of Hozukius guyotensis. Classification (NCBI taxonomy): domain Eukaryota; kingdom Metazoa; phylum Chordata; class Actinopteri; order Perciformes; family Sebastidae; genus Hozukius; species Hozukius guyotensis. The sequence continues at coordinate 24,670 of CAKALU010066718.1, forward strand.
GAGAATCTTATGAGCCCGAGCCAGGAAAGGCAGCCAGACATCCCCCTGAGGTAGACATTACCATAAAGAAATAAGCGTGAAGAGGAGCACCGGTCTAGTGCGGTGTAGGTCACCACTGCTCGAACCTCTCCCTGTTGGTGCATCTTTGCATAAGTGATGTTTGAAAATGAAAGGGTGGGAGAAATCCCCTTCTTGCTGATTTCTGTCATCTCCTTTTCACGCTGGTTTTTCCAGTCCCTCCAACCCCGGCTGTCATCTTATCAGCCTTGCCCACCTATGAAGCCTTCTCTTGAGCAGCTCCTGCACAAGGAAAATGTCACGTTTGTCTGCCAGTGTAAATTTGCTTATCTTATGCTGAAAGGAGCCCGTGAGAGGGAAGAGGTTGTCTCCACAGAACGGGGGGACTTAAGGGATCTTTTGAAACCCGGTTCTTTTCTGCTCAGCATCCCTCTAATGTGACACAAATCCCTCCAACAGGGGAATGGCTTCTCCATTCTCAGGTTGCTGCAGGTACAATTTAGTTGTATTTTTTTTTGCCGATGTGTTGCATTCAAGCACAGCGATGAAACAGCATGAGGGAACCCCTGCTGGTACCCCTGGCTGGGTGTTTAAAAACCTTGGCTGCTGCCCAAGAAGCAAGCGGGTGGCCAGGCCAAGCTCGCTGTGCTCCCGCAGTCTTTGAACCCGATTCCTGCAAATTCACACATTGTTATTCACCTGGAACTTGCTGTTGTGGTTGACACACAGACCCAAACAGCATTGTTTGCTCTGCACTTCCCGAACATTAGGCTCAGCCTAGCTCGGGGTCTTTATTCTCTGCGTCACATCCAAACATCCCTGTAGAGTTCCCTCCCTCTGCACGCCGCGTGATGGTGTGCTTTGTTCTCTCTGGCAAGGTGAATATCGTCAAGGGATCATTTAATAGGAGAAGGATTGCTTGGAATGGACAAGAAATGGCCTCAGGTGGAGAACCTCCCCCTGATGAGGATTAGTTTTATCCTGCATATGCAAATGACATTGATTAAGCCATAGACAGTACTTCCCCTGCTTCAGTGTGGCATTCCTCTCCTGCAGGTAATCTCTTGAGAAAGTACTGCAATACAGCCTTGGGAGACAATGCTAATAGCCAAAGATGAACTGCCGTCATCACGATCATCATTTGTGACTCACAAACAGAGGGGTGGTGGCAGATTACATAGACATGTCATTGAACAACTGGTGTTTGTTTTTCCTGATCTGCATGCTGATTAGCATGATAAGTAACACACTTCTCTGTTCCTAAAATGCACTGGATGCTTCTTGCAGTCCATGACTATACAGGCTTATCGTCTTCCCATGCTGGGACTTTTAACGTCTTAATCCCTCAGCATATTGCAGGAGATTATCTTTCTAAAATTAACTAGCCCCTTGAGACTGCAGAGATAGCAGCTGCTTTTTTGCCACTTGGCGAGTTTTCAACAAACAAAGTGGCTTATTGCATACGGGAGAGTGCGCTCACATTAGCTTTTTAAAAGCTGCACGATTATAGGACTATTATGCTGTTTCCACTGCCGCTTGATGCATTCAAATAGAGGAAATGCTTGTGTGCAGGTTGGAGGATTCTTAAGACATTTTTGTTGTTGTTGCAAAGGATGTTTGGCAGCGTATGTGCTCTGCATGTTGTCGCCGTGCTGGGAAATAAAGATGGAGGAATTCTAAAGGGCTGCCAATCCCACTTCAATCCCGGTGTGTCTGGCATTTATGAGAGGTAGTCAATCTAATTTACCCAGAGGTAAACTTTAGCTGACATCTCCTGGGTGGCGGGGGGGAACGCACTGCACCTTCTTTGAAACAAAATACAGATCAATCATGCTTATGGCGGCGAGTAAACAATATTTAATTAAAGCACATTGATTATAACTCTGGTTCCAATATTGCCAAAAAGAACCAACTAATCCCTCATATAGCCGGGGTTTCAAGAAAAAGACATGACTGCACTCAGCTGGTTTGAACAAAATCTCTACTCACCTTTTGTTATAAATGTAGATCCATACATCTGAATCAGAATCAGCTTTAATGACCAAGTAAGTGTGAACACATACAAGGAATTTGATGGTATTTTGTTGCTTGCAATGTGCATGCACAGAAATAGATATGCGGCTAAAAACAGGAACAATAAAGCTAAACATAAACATTTGACTACTATGTACAGATGTAAATATATATATGTAAAAAAAATGTAAAATGTATAAATAGTAATACAGTAGAGCAATGGTGCAGAGTGAAAGGGTGCCGGAATAAATATGGAGTGATTGATGTAACAGGTTGCTTTATATGAGGTTGGTGGATATTTAAGCAATAGGTCACAACGGGCCGTGGTATGTTGTGATTATATCACAGTTGAGGGGGTTATTGTCCCTCCGCGAATATCACGTTCTGAAGTGAGCTATTGCTTTTATGAAACTGTTATCAAGTATACCAATAAGAAAATATAGACACATTCCAATTTTTAAAAAGCTTTTCTATTAATAAATAATATTTTCAATAAAATAGGCTCTCCTGCCTGCACATACCGAGATGGTTGCTAGACCGGTGGTTGCTATGGAGCGTACGCTAGCATATTTATTTTTTCATTACAGGCTAGCGCCATACTGATTTCTATATTTGGCTATTTATTTACATTATTTATGTTGCCAATTATCGTGCAACCACTGAAAAACTGTCCAGCGTCAGTAGGATGACTTTGATAACTGCTTGTACTAGGCTTGCCTTTTTTTGTTAGGTTGAGGTGTGTTGCTTGGTGTGGCGAGAATGACTTTCTCCGGTCCTTTTTTTGGTTTGCTTTTTCGGGTTGCCAATCCACTTATGTCCATAATCTCTCTCTTGTCAAGACCCGCATCAGATGGCCTCTGAATCGTGGTGCTGTGTGTATTTCTGGTGCGTTCCTGCTTGCTTGCATATTCTAAACAACATTGTGGAATTTCCTCTTAACGTAACGCTGCATGTCATTTAGCAGGTGAATTTTTTTCTGGAGATCAGCACTGCTTAATGCACTCCTCCATAGAAGTTAACGTTTCCATTTTGTAGCGCGTTTTAGCAGCTCACTTTGTTACTTTGTACCTGTAACCTGTTATGTGTTGGCGGAAGTGATCCCCGTGACCCTATCGCTAAGCAACCATACCAACATAATAGTGTAACATTTTTTCTCAGACACGGAGTGACACTGAAAGTGCAAAGGAATTAGATATCATAGCAGTGGTATGTGGCTATTATATCATGGCTGCGAACCAATCACATTGTTTGATTTGAGCTACACGTATTTATATTGATAGTGATGATATTACCATGTTAAAGAACAGTGAATATTTAAACTATGAAATATATAATTTACTGGTAAAGTGGATGTTATGTTGT
>CAKALU010066718.1:28082-48656 GCA_916700995.1 Hozukius guyotensis
TCGTGGTGCTGTGTGTATTTCTGGTGCGTTCCTGCTTGCTTGCATATTCTAAACAACATTGTGGAATTTCCTCTTAACGTAACGCTGCATGTCAGTTAGCAGGTGAATTTTTTTCTGGAGATCAGCACTGCTTAATGCACTCCTCCATAGAAGTTAACGTTTCCATTTTGTAGCGCGTTTTAGCAGCTCACTTTGTTACTTTGTACCTGTAACCTGTTATGTGTTGGCGGAAGTGATCCCCGTGACCCTATCGCTAAGCAACCATACCAACATAATAGTGTTATATTTATATTGATAGTGATGATATTACCATGTTAAAGAACAGTGAATATTTAAACTATGAAATATATAATTTACTGGTAAAGTGGATGTTATGTTGTGTTGTTATAGCGTTATTGCACATGGGATTTTCCTGACTCTAGTATGGACTGATGTTAAATGTTTATCAGAGTGACGGTGGGCAGGTGGCAGATCTGTGCAGAGCACGGGAACAAAAACACAGACAAGCTACGAAGCTATATAACTATATGTTAAGCTATTTTGTTGCGTTGCCCCTTAATGCAGTATATATGTCTAGAGCTTTTATTGTGAAAGGTCAGAACGGAATGAGTGAAGCTGTTATGCGCTGCTGTTGGTAATGTGGGAGTAATGAAGTGTTTGTCGTTATTTTATTACCTTCATAAAGATTAGGAGCAATGTAACCCTCGGCTACACAAGCTGTTGAGCTGTGGATCACCTCTCTCTGTGAGTAATATTCACAGATGCATACAGTGTCAGTTGAGTAGGCGGCCCTTCAATGTGGCTACATTCACTTACACACAGCTAAAAGAATGTGGCCCTTTGTGGCCCAGACCAGCTCCGAATGTGGTCGGAGCAATCAGATCTCAATGCGCCTTCAGTGCACTGCATTCACACCTGTACTTATAGATGTCCACTTGTGATCGGATCATTCAAGATGCATGTTAATGCTAGGGATGTGCATTCAAAGCAAAAATACTATTCGAAAATCACTGGGAATTAGTCGATTATCATTCAAATAATCGACACATGCATAACGTAGTAACGTTACTACCAGGCAGTGCCTGCAACGGTTAATACAAGGGAAATATATATTTTTTAAGATGGGACGAATAATCGCATAAACTATTTGATTTTTTTAATAAATAACGACTATTCGAAAAATCGAAAATCATAACTCATCCCTAGTTAATGTCAGGTGTGAACAGGGCCTTTGACCTCCTTTCTGGCCTGGTTGTGTAGGATCCTGTCCCCTCTTCTATAGGCCTCCTCCTTGGCCTGACGAAGCTGCATGAGTTTAACTGTAAACCAGGGTTTATTGTTGCTGTATGTGCAGAAGGTTTTAGCTGGCACACACATCCTCACAACAACTAAGATGTCACAGTGTCAGTGAGTTCATCCAGGTCTGTAGCTGCAGCCTCAAAAACACTCCAGTCAGTGCATTCAAAGCAGGCCTCAAACTCCAGTTTTGCCTCGTTGGTCTATCTCCTCACAGTCTTTACCACAGACTAAGCAGATTTTAGTTTCTGCCTGTAAGTTGGGACAAGATGAACCAGACAGTGATCAGAGACTCCAAAGCTGCACGGGGAACAGAGCGATAGGCTTCCTTTAATATAATGTAGCAATTGTCCATTGTGTTCTTATCCCTGGTGGGACACTTAATGTGTTGCCTGAATTTTGGCAGTTTGTGGCTGAGGTTTGCTCTGTTAAAGTCCCCTGCAGGGAATAAGTCATTAATACTGCACATGGTCATGAGTCTCTCACTTTAAAGGTCTGCAACTAAATGTTCACTATTATTAGATATCAAGTCTGGAGATAGAAGTTCACCAGCCAAAATATTTTTTTACAGTCTGGTAACCTAGAAAGGGCTTATCACTTGGCTTATCACTCTTATTAACCCTTGTTACCCTTATAAAATAGGCAAGTAAAATGCCATGCCAGGCTAGTAAATTTAGCATCGGGCAAGTAGTAAAAAATTAAAATAAACAGTGTTTTTTCCTGAGCTGATAATGGGAGGAGCCAAGGAGTGAGCCATCTCGCTTCCTTCTCATCTCTGTTGAGAGTTGCACATGCGTAGAACTGGTCGGCACTCACTAGAAAATGGCGACAAATAGAGATAAAGTTTATGAGCGGAAGCGCAAGCGAGCATTTCGGTTATCCTGGAAACAGGAGTTTAGTTGGGTGGCGTTGGAGGATGTGGGCAAAACTCCAGATTAAATTTTAAGATTAAACATAACAACTAACTTTAGTCTTAGTTGTTATTTGATAACTGCTAATAAATAAAACAATTTGGGGCAAGTAAAGATTGACTTCGGGCAAGTAGATTTCTGACCCACTTTCCCGACCAGGCAAGTGGAATTAAAAAAAAAAGGAAATGAAAGTTGAAACCTTGCTACTATCAGTTTAGTTTGTTCAAAGCCCCCCCCCTCCTTTCTGCCAAATGAATGTTAACTATAATATAAAGGCTCAACGACTTCATTGTGCTGATCTTAGCTTAGCAGTAATTTGCGACAATGTGGATGCAGGCTTTTATTCTGCTGCTGCATTAAACTAAATGCACAGAATTCATTCATTGTCATCAACTTCTTATTCAGTAGCCTGAGGAGTCTTTCACAGCATACAGTGGATATAAAGGCAGGAAAACAACCTCGACAGGCTGCTAGTTTATCACAGAGCAATCACAGATTCACATAATAAGTCACACTTACACCTATGGGTAATTTAGAGTCATTAATCCTCCTGTTTTGCATATGTTTAGACTGAGGGAGGAAAGCCTCGTGAACATGCACAGAACTAATGTATGATTGATAGTGATGTATCAGTTATCAACCACACCAGGTGACAATCTCAGGTATGGATCAGGTCATGGATAGATGTTGGTCAAAGCACTTTTTTTTACTCTGCTACATTTATTTGACAACTTCAGTTGATAGTTACAGATTAAGATTGTACAAACAAAACATACAATGAGTTTATAAAATATGATGCATTGCTTTAGATTAAATTAAATGCTACTTAATGCATCACTAATAATAATCCAATAATACTGTATAATATAATAGCATACCATTCACAGGGGCTTCCTGCATTATGACTACTTTTACTTTTGATACTTTAAGTAATTTTCTGTAAAAAAGGTTGTGCCTTAAACTTGCATTCTTTCTAATAGCCAAAGTCCGATTGTATAGAAGTTTATGAGAAAATGAGCCTACTTCTCACTTGATTTATTACCTCAGTAAACATTGTAAACATGAGTTTATGGTCTCAATCGCTAGTTTCAAGTCTTCTTCAATACAGCATGATGTTCATTTTGTGAATTATGGTCCCATCTAGAGTCAAATAGACCATAAAGCAGGGTAGGCTTTAGGGCGTGGCTACCTTGTGATTGACAGGTCGCTACCACGGCGTTGTCCGGTCTGGTAGTTGTCCGCGTTTTCATTTTTTAACTTTAACCCTTTTCCCTTTTCAGTTCATGAAAGTTAATTAAAAACTTTTTTCGTTGCCTAAAAATGTTTTATTCAGCGTTTAGTTGTACTTAGCTCCACCCTGTCTTGTCACTTCTGGTTGCAAAAAAACAAGACGGTGACGGCCAAAATGCCGAACTCAAGGTTTCAAAATGGCAGTCCACAAACCAATGGATGACATCACGGTGACTACGTCCACTACTTATTTACAGTCTATGGTGTCTGGTTGTCCATTCTCTGCACGACTGACACCCTTTACTGCAAACCAAAACAACATTATCTGATTCAGCGGCGGGTCTGTTGTTACTGGTGGTCTGGAGCGGCCACTTTAAGACAAGGACGGGAGTAAGAAACTGAAGTCTACATAAAACGACATAAATGGGCCGCCCATTCGAAGAGTAATGAGGGCTTGTATGGCTTTTTACCTGTATCAATGCCTGTGTGTGCTTTTATAGAATTATGCTCATTATTCACTATTTGGTGCTGAACTGTGTTCCGCTCCAACTCACTCCCTGGTAATATAAGCTATTTTATAGAGTGCATCTATTATCTGTAATCTGATAAAGATTTAGCAGCAGTGTATGGTTGCTCTGCTCCAGCCTCCTTTTGTGTGCAGTAAAACTGAGACTCAGACAAGTGAGTCATGTTGGAAGTGACAGCAGATATTTATCACTGCCACTGTTTATGGCACAGCCTGCATGCACACTTTTTTCTTTTTTTTTTTTTTCTTGTCAATCTGAAGGCCTGAGCCGGAGAGTTGAGCACTAATAAGACAGCTTCAGTGTTCATCTCGCACACTCCCCTCCTCTCTCCTCTCTGTCAGATGAAGGAAGAGATCTGAGCGCGTCCTGGAGAGCCTCCCCAGTGATCACTGGGTAGAAATAAAGCCGATTGCTTAAATAAGTAAGAACAACCACCACCGACTGACTGGCGAGATGTGTTGCAGCGTTAGATTTTTGCCCCATCAATGTTTGAATGTGTGAAAATCAAAAACACTTTAGGTTTTTCATCATGTACACAGAGTGGAGGCAACTGGGTTGCTGCTGCTGCTGTATGCTGGCAAGCACCCACTTTTCAAAATTAGGACTTGCTCCCGTATCAGCATGCTTTTTTTTTTTTTTTCAACCCCTCAGAAAACATGATATTAAATATTGATATTAATATTAAATAATAAATAGTGGAAGCACGGAAGATGTCATCACTGCCTCAACTTGATTTTTCCTGAAGTGATAAAGGAGAAAAATATCTTCCAGTATTCAGTTTATACAATTTGTTCTTTTTGAAGTTTAAACATCCTTCACTAACCGTTTTTTTTTTTTATCTCTGCTTGTGATTGGATTTGATAAACCAGATTAATAAAAAGATAATGGTGTTTACCTGAATTCTCCTCACAGCAGCCTTCATGCAGTGAAGAGAGTCCTTAAGATGTTTTGCATCGAGTGTCTTGAACAGGTTAATAAAACGCTGAAAAAACATTTACTGCAAAATGAACCGCACAGAAAATTACTGACCCTGAAGGGAATGGGTTTCTATTTGCTTTTGGTCTCAGCCTGTGATCATGATATACCCACATCCCTGCAGCTACGTTGTGATTGCTGAGGTCGTCTCCTAATGGTTTTGCTGTTTACTTTCACTGCACTTTCAAATCACTTGCATCACCTTGTGAACTTGTGAACATGCGTTTTCTAAAAGCATCCGGAGAGTGAGCCGGGTATGTTGTTGCATTGCTGGACTCGGCATCTCCCTTGTGCACCGTCGTCTCTCTGAGGCCTTCATCAATTATGTCCTCAAGGCTCAGCCTACCAGCATATTTCCACTCTCAAATGAATGGAATTCTCTATTATTTAGCTGCTAATATGGCTCCTGATGGCCCCTAAAGTCTGACGGGATGGGCTCGTGTTTGATGCTTCCCTGCACTCTAGACCAGCCCCAACGTAAAAAGGGGCCGACTCTGGCCACACTGGTCATTTTATCTGTTCTCCTCATTTCCTGCTAGTTGCATTAGCTGGCCCACTGGGGTTTCTTTTGGCACATTAAAACAGATTTGAGTTAATAATTGATGCTGCGATTTATGGACTCTAGTGCCTGAGGTTCAATTGTAAGCCTCCACTTAAAAAGAAAGCATGCCTCTCATTCCTGCCTTTGCCTCAGAGTGCTGTGATTTATAACTTCAGTTTGATGGTGTGCAATTTATTGTATAGGAGTCTATTGAAGAAAAGGACCAGACGTATCATTTTTCATAGAACAGCCATTTTGATGTGATTATGTTTGAGTTTCGAATTTCTCCTTCACACATCAACTCAAGACAATGAAGAAAAAAACTATCGATCTATGCACCACGAGCAGTAAATCTATTTGTAATTGTGCAGCGCTGGGCTCCTGGGTCTCGTCTTTGATTAAGAAACTGTGCCTGAAATGAATGTTCAATATCAACACTAGTCTTGACATTATGTGAAATGATCTATAGGATGTTAATCAATGGTTTCACGTAGGTGATCAAAGACCGTGTGATGTATTTGTAGGCATTAGGCACAGCTTCATTAAAATTCTGAGTAGGCAGTCAAGAAGTAAATGTCTCATCATGTTTTCCTGTAATCGCGTTTCCCTCTCTACACAAATGTAGAGCTGAGATTCCTATATTTCATCTGAAAGTGTCATTCAAATACATGTCTCAGGGTATTCCTTCCGAGAGGACAATATAACTCATAGGAATCTGGACTCATAGGAAACAGATTGTTGGATAGAAGTGCAAAGCCTAAAGGCAGTTAGACTTCCAGTTGTGTCATTTTTAGCCATGCTAGCAGCGTTGCTCTAGGGATGACAATATCAGTCAGTCAGTCAGTAAACCACTTTGGCCCAGACTGAAATATCTCAACAACTATTGAATGGATTGTCATGAAATCTCACACAGACATTCATCGTTCCCAGACATTGGGCGCCATGCAGGAAGCGATACACAAACAGTTTTCCTATTATATTTGTTCGTGTCCACAATTTGTTCTTATTTTGTTAGTATCCATTGATTTCTGGGATTCACCAGTGTTTTCTTATTTTTCCTCTTCTCTTAGGTAAGAGGACATTTTGTGGTCGAGAGCACTCTTACCAAGATAATAAAAACACATCCTGTTTGCATGGTCCATAAATTTTGTCCAGTGCAAGGAAACGCAAGTTTTAAATTTGAGGAACATATAAAAACGCATGCATATCATAATAATATTAGATTATTATATGTTTTTGAGTAATTATAATGATTGGATTATTAAATTTGTGGGCTAATAGAAATACTAGAGATACCGTTTTTTCATTTCCGATACCGATTCCGATACCTGAACCTGTGGTATCGGCCGATACCGAGTACCGATCTGATACAAGCGTGATAAAACTATATATATATATATATATATATATATATACAGACAGACAGACAATGAATGCAATATAACTTTCTTTTATTATTCAGTTTATCAGTTACAAAGAACATAAATAAATGAAACTAGAAATAAATAACAATTCTGTATTCTCGTAGCTGTCTCCTTAGTGGACAGCCTTTGTGCTAATTTGTCCTGCAGGGTGCAATATTCACACACCCTACTAAACATTATCTGCTAAATATCCGCCTGTTAACATTGTTTTTGTGGGCATGTTTGCATTTATCTAAAAGCACGGCTGTGCATAAATACAGCCTCACAGAGGTTTGAGCTATCAGTGGTAAATTGTGGTCGCTCACTCATTCGTGGATGTGGTCAGTGCTTGTCAAGTGTGAAGAAATTGGTTTCCTCAGTGGTGGCTGACCCTTGTCTAATCATATGCTTTTATGCAAATTAAGTTCAGTCTGAAGGTCAGCCAACAACTTTGTTTAGCACTAGTATTTTAGTGAAACACACAGTTGCAGGGTATACCTGATGACACACAACAGAAAGACTGAGCCCCTACGGGATACAATTTAAAAGCACCATGGCGCTGGAAGGTTTTTGCACATTAAGCATTCTTTTGGTGACTCAGAATACAAAAAATTCTCAAAAACAATTTAGAAAAAGAATCAGTTATGAATATTTGGCATTTTTTAGCATTTCTCAAAGACTATAATTCCTTTCCTCTTTCAAGGAAATTAATAAGAGAGATGAGGATCCATTCCCAACAGAGCAGAATATAAAGCAGGAAGAAGCATTAAGAAATACACCTGGCTTCAATCCCCTGAAAAGAGGGATTGCTACCATTTCCAGCTCCATTTTAATTTCCTGTTTATTTCGCTCTCTGCAGCTTTGGGAACTCTGAAAGGATTTAAATGCCCTTCAGTCCCCGTGTCTTTCTCCCATTGCCTTTGATTTATAGATTTGATTTTCAGCTTGAAAGCAAAAAGGGAGAAATTCCAAATGGGGGGTGAAAAAAAAACACCATCATGACATGGAGGAGCTTAAAGCGAGCTGAAAGGTGGAGGAAATAGGAGGGATATAAAACGCCCATTGCCAGCTCCACGGATGAAATATGAGGAATTGTTGGAAACCATGTAAGAAAACGTGATATGTAGCAAATGAACTGGGCTTTATTCAATCCCCAAGCAACCATAAGAAGTCCCATTCTGCTCGGTCTGTATTGTGCTGTGCCCTGTGTCGACAGGACTCACTTTCACTCAACACTGTCGGGCACCCATTAAATTCTACAATACACAATCATTCCTCCCTGCAAACTCTGTAAACACACTGTGCTCCCTGTTACTCTCTTTCACTTTGAGCAGTGATTTCTCAGCAGGAGATGTCACTTAGCTGGGATAGGCACCCTGATTTGACCGTGACTATAGTGTATTCAACACAAGCCACGACTATTGTAACCCATGAATATATGCATTTCCTCACCTTGACTGTGCCTCTATATGCAAGTGATCAGCTGGGATGACTCTAAAAGGCACCCAGTGTGCCGACAGCGGGGCGGCCTTGGGGAAAAGGCAGCTTTTGTGACCCACAGTTCCAGCCACAGTGCTCCTATGGGACCCCTGGGCCATGGGGAGCCCAAAGGGAGACAGACCGTGGCTGAGAGACAGGAGGGATACTGGGGGACTCACAGAACAGATAAACCCAGGGGATTACTGTCAGACTGCACGCTCCTCAGACTTGCACATGGTCAAAATGAGGAGCAGTTTAACTTGAACCTCTTTTAATTGAGTACGGCCTCCAGCTAAAGGAGGTGACATACAGTGTACAAGGCAGTGGCCATAAGCGTCCATTCAAGTGGATGGCTTTTATACATAAAGGTGGTGATTTATTGTTCCTCTTTATGTGATAGATATGTGCGGTATTTTGTAACAGCGTTAATTTCCACCTAATGAGTGAGAGAGATTAATTCATGTGCATGATGAATTGTGTGGCGGCAAGCAGTCAGGCTAAGCAAATTCTTGTTCAAAAGTGTGTGTGCGTACCTTTTGTGAATGCTTTTCAAACTCGGGTAAAGACCGCAGGGGCACTTATCTGAAATAAGTAGGCCTGCCCTCCACCGCAGTCCTCGCTAGAAGCTCCATATGGTAATGAGCTGAAGAAAATATGTTATTTGCAACACAAACAACACTGCAGTTAATTCAAGCAGCATAGGCACAATCCACTCACACACACTTTCAACACTTTTCCAAGTGTAAAGTTCACGTGAGAAATGGAAGAATGAGCTCATTTGCGTTGAGCAATTTAGAAAAATACTTTGAAGTAAGGCTTGTGCAATGCAAATACGTCACTGTGGCGGTTTGAGAGCAGCTGCCAGAACATAAATTGAAATGAATAACAAACTAGGAGGCTGGCCAGCCAAAGTGAAAGGGATGATGAGGTTATGATGTCCATCTGTAATGTGTGCAGCATCTCAGTGTTAGCGTTCCTCATTAACGTGAAGATTATTTTAATCTGCTTAAATTGGTCAGTTCAAACACATGGCCCTTGTGCCTCTTGTCGAGTTCAGTGTAGCTCTCCTTTGTGTCACAAAGCTACGATATGTTTGGAACCACCGTCTGTACTTGTACAAAATGCTTATGTCGCTGGACAACGTTACCACGTAGAGACAGAAATAAATTCAAAACGAGAACAAACTGCTGTTGAATAAAAATGGTAATCATAGATCAAAACACTTCAGCTGCACGCATTGTACTGAGAAAATGTCCTGATGTTTATCACAGTGCAGGTTTTTTATCTTTTTCCTGAATCCTGTCTCTGGTTTGTTGTGAACAAACTAACTGTGGATTCCCAGTAAAAAGGACGATGCTTCACTTTACTTGAGGGGACACAAAAATGAAAAAAAGATAAATCATGATGTAAAGAAACATGTACTCAGTATGATTCACCACTTTACTTGAGAGGGCACCAAATAGTGACTGTAATGTAAGTACTTATTTATACTCATTCGTCACTTGTTTCTTGGTAACTACTGTTGTTTTCTATTTTAAAATGTTACCAACAAGACAATTATTTGCAATGGAAACATACATTATTTATTGGAACTAATCATAGACTGTATATAGGAAGTGGACGTAGTCACCGTGACGTCACCCATTGGTTTGTGGACTGCCGTTTTGAAGCCTTGAGTTTGGCTTTTTGGCCTTTGCCATCTTGTTTTTTTGCAACCAGAAGTGACACAAGAGGGTGGAGCTAAGTACAACCGAACGCTGAATAAGACATTTTTAGGCGACCAAGATGTTACATTTCATTTTCATGAATTGAAAACACACTGTGAAAGGGTTAAAGTTGTAAGACGAAAACACAGACAACTCCCACATCGGACAACGCTGTCGTAGCGACCTGTCAATCACAAGGTAGCCATGCCCAAAAGCATACCCTCCTTTATGGTCTATTTTACTCTAAATGGGACCATAATTTACTAAATGAACATCATGCAAGAAGACTTGAAATCAGAGGGCTACCTCCACTAAGAAGTGAAGCCAATGCAGAAGTGCCTTAAACTTGCATTCTTTCTAATAACCAGCAGGGGTTGCAAAAAAAAGTCTGATTGTATAAGTCAATGAGAAAATGACCCTACTTCTCACTTAATTTATTACCTCAGTAAACATTGTAAACATGAGTTTATGATCTCAATCGCTAGTTTCAAGTCTTCTTCAATACAGCATGATGTTCATTTATTTTAGCAAAAAAAACCAAGATGACAACGGCCAAAATGCCGAACTCCAGGCTTCAAAAACGACAAATCAATGGGTGATGTCACTGTGACTATGTCCACTTCTTATATACGGTCTATGGTTGAAACTAGCAATTGAGACCATAAACTCATGTTTACAATGTTTACTGAGGTAATAAATCAAGTGAGAAGTAGGGGCATTTTCTCATAGACTTATATACAACCCGACTTCTTTTTGCAACCAGAGGAGTCGCAAAGTTTAAGGCACTGGACTGGAGCTAGTACACTATTTTTATGTTGTTTTCTTTTTCTTTTGGCAGATAAATAGTTCTGAAAGGTACTCTGGTCATCTGTCTATCGTCACGAAGGCATGTCACATCACCCCCCCACCCACACACACACGGAGAGGGGTTGTTATGAGTCATTCACAATGATTGTAGATAAAATCTCTCCCATCACAATGCACCATGAAGACCCGTGTGATAAAAGAATCCACACAGGTCCAGAGCCGCTCAGAAGGTCGGCTAATTAACGGACACACGGCGAGAGGCATTTGCTATCACAATCAAATTTGTGGCTGAAGTCCTCCTGGCTAACTAACACAGCTGCGCCCACTTATCACATAAGTCCAGCGGACCATGAGGTTAGCCATCAAAACAAAGGCCTAGTCACCCACTAATAGGGCCTGTGGAAAATTCCAAGATGCGTGGGTGGGAGGTCAGCACCTTTGGGTCATTACTGCCATATATAATACCTCTGATCATTATCCAGACAGGATACTTGTAACATTCGCGGGTTAATTTTTCCTTTCCCTTGCTTTAACTTTTTGCTCGTCTCAAAGGGCCACATCTCTGTGTAACCCTGTAAGCAGACTCATTGTCATATAACACACGAGGGGAGAAAAACCTCCTGTTACCAAGCTACAGTGCCCCTGCCGTTATGTATTCCGGTGGCCACTTGTGCATTATCTGTCTATCTTTCACATTTCTGAGTGTGAATGGGTACTGAGCTCACAGCAGCAACTTTACAGAGACATAATTAGAAGGGAGCCGGTATGACAGATGGATTACAATCATAATTGAGAGCGTGGAGAGTCTATCGTCCTAGCTGCAGTGCACCTGCTTTGTCTCTGGCATAAACAGCAGAAGAGCTAAGAATTTGTCTTCCCATACAGCGTGCCTGTAGAATTACAATACTTTATTTTCTCCCCTCCTCCTCGCAGGCACTGATTCTGCTTACAGTGATGAAGAAAAGTGTAGATAGCCTGATTTTATTATTCCAAAGCAGATGGTGCAGAATGAGACATGGGGGGCCCGCCAGCTCGGTGACCTTCATGTTGCTAATCTAACATTGCCCCTACATTGATCTAACATTAACACCTCACCCCTCACAGAATATGCATGACTCCAAACGGGGCTGGTGGCCTGCTTGCTTTCGAACAAATCACCCCGACATGCAATTACCTCCTGCTCTGGAGTCATTTCTTTCCCGTGGATGCGACGGCCCTTTCACTCGAGTCTGGGAATTAAACAGGTTTCCAGGTTAATTAATTTGACAGACAGACCCCATTGTGCTCGGTGTCAGCCCAAAAAGGAAACCTTATTGCCTCTTTTTATTGTTCTTTGATTCTTCGTTCTTTTAAAGGAGCACACAGTGCCAGACCTGTAATTGACTTGAAGAAGACCGCATTGAGCAGACGCGTTATTGAATGCTTGAAACAAAAGCTCTGGTCTCTCATAGGAGCTCGTAATTCATCCAGTGGGACGCATTGAAATGTAGTGCGCGCCCCCGCCATGTTGGAAGGCTGTGTTTGTTTGTTTGTTTGGTCAGCTCCATATTGGAACATAAACCTCTTCGAAGAATGCATTCACGTATACCTCCTTGCTTGTTGCTTCCTACTTCATCCCATGATGAAATTGAAATGGAATTTATCTGAGTGTGTTTGTGAGTGTGTGAGAGTGAGGAAGGAGAAAGAGAGAAGATCCAAACCAAAGTGTAATCTCGGTCTAAATCACATAGCCTCCCCCAGGGGAAAAGACCCCTCTTCCTGGGGTTAGTCAGTGAACTAAATCATGGTGAGGGCCCCATTTTTCAAAAGTAACCTTTCCGTTGACAGTGTAAGTGGGAGTCGGGCTCTCACACCGCAGAGTCCGAGCGGTGGAATTAGTGTCGTGCGTAGCGACACCAGTCTCTCAGGGTGTCATTTGTAGGGGCTGTTGCTGCATTTTTCCAGGCCTGCCTGCCTGCCTGTCTCAGTGTGCTCACAGTGGAGGAGGCCATCTGCCTCCCTTCCGTCTCTCATCCCTCACTTCTCTCTTCAGCAGTCTCTTCCCAGCAGTTCCCACACAGTGTCCTTAAATGTATTTTTGGTGCAGCTCATGAATTTTGGCCTTGACGTGCAGTTTGTGCACCCGAAAACCCACATTGACATGTGCTCTGAGTTGGACATGCACGATTCGCCTATTGAAAGATATTCATGCGAAATCGCTGCGGCTAATGGAGATAAATACACTACATGGCAGGATTAGGCTTGAATTAATCTCTATTCAACTTAATTAATTAGAAATTTGTCCATCCAAGCCTGTAATGTCAATAGGACATGTTTCAATTAGAGCTGCATCGCCTTTTCTAATCTTTTAATTGCACAGAAAGGAATGGAACGAACATGTTCATAAAATGGAATTCTGCATCCTCATAATCGAGCAACTCTCAGCGGCTGTTTATTACTCAATGATCAAGCAACTTAACTGACTCATCCTATAATCCATTTACTGTTTCCTGTTTCCCAGGGTGCCTGCTGTGATTTCTCAGCAACAGCATCCCCCGTGGATGCTATTGTTGGGCGTGTGGCGGCTGGTTTAGAAATGGTCAGTTTCTAGGTTACTTGAAGACGAAGGCTTGTGCATGAATTATGTATATTAAGTGCACAGTCTGCACCTTTTTTCTCTCTCACTGTAACACACTGAACGAACACAGCAGTAATTAGCAGAGCCCAACAATGATATCTTTTTTTTAATATTTGAATTACACCTTTTTTTACATTAATGCCACAAATTGCCAAGCCGGCTAATGCATGTCCACTGAAAGCAAATTATCATAATCTGCTTGTTTGTAAAAAAGCACCATCTGTGCAATTAAATAGTTTGGTGATGATAGTGTTTTGTTAGGGGAGATGTGAGGGTCCCTCGCTCCTATAAAGGTGTGGTTAATTCTCACCAGCCTGTGTGCCAGCGTGCGTGCCAGCATGAGGTGTTGGTGATGTGTTTATTTATTTATTTATTTAAAAAGGATCCCCATTAGCTGATACCAATTGCACCAGCTAGTCTTCCTGGGGTCCGAAATCAAGTACATTACATCTATCACATACATACTATATACAACATCATATTTGTGTTACACTAATAACTTTCAAATTTTCCAAACATATATAAATTTCACCTTCATACACATCTTCCACAACCATTTAGCTTCTCCACAGCTCCTGTGTGTGTGTGTGTGTGTGTGTGTGTGTGTGTGTGTGTGTGTGTGTGTGTGTGTGTGTGTGTGTGTGTGTGTGTCTGAAGATGGGTTGCCTGGGAGACCAGCCTGGACCCCTCCAAACGTGTATCTCTCCCTCCCTCTCTTCCGCTTTAAAGGTGCATCAGTAATGAATCCAAAAATCAGTAAAGGCATTTTCTAGTCGGTGGGTGAATCCCTTCATACCTGTACCTATAGCACACATCTCAGTTTCACGCCTGCCACAGTCAACATCAAAAGAAAAAAGAGGGAAAAACACTCAGACTTGTGCGTGTTGGTGTGTTTGATGAGGATAAAGGATGGAGGAGGAGTGAGGAGATTATTATGGATGCGCACTGAGAGGCACTCAGAGGAACAATAGTCTTACTATTCAAGTCTGTAAGTGCATTTGTGCACCTTTGTTTACCTTCTCGTTAAACTGTCTGAAGACAACTTCCTGAAAACCTTTCCAAGCCATGAAGTGATGCTCTTCTTCTTTTTTTTTTTTTTTCTCCCTCCTCTCCAGCCAGTCGAATGACGTCTCGCGAAGGAAAAAGGGGGCTGAAAACTCTGCGCACACACACAGTGAATCCTCTCGCTGTGTGACTCATTCATTTTGTATAAATGCGAGCAGGTTGCAGGGGAACCGAGAGAGAGAAAGAAAGAGAGCCGGGGCTTTAATTAGCTGGGATTTTCTCAGCTCACATTTGAGCGCATATACTATACTCATTTTCTTTCTTTCTTTTCTTTCTTTTTTTCCTCCTGGAGACTGTGGAGATGATATGCGCCTCCTGGGAGACCAGAGACACCACCGAGGACCAAACCATCCAATGTATGCGCTCCTATGGAGTTTGGTCCGAGCAAGAAGAAGAATGTCACCCACTTCTGCCGGTTCCTAACATCTAAGTATTGAAAATCCACTACATTTTGTTGTTTTGCAGCTTTATAGCTCCTCGGCTGCAGCTTCGTTGCGTTGCGCGCTTTTGGATTCAGCAGAAGTGGACACAAATTAGGCCAGTTCATCATCTGCAGTCTTCTCTTACTGATATTTTTCTGACTAATGGATGTATAGCCTCCTCTCTCTCTCTGAGGGAACTGAATTATCAGCAGGAGCTTCACCATTCAACAAGCTGCACCGCTCACTCCTCCTGGCAGCAAAGCGATGATGGGCGCAGTTTGCCTGAGCCATCTACTGCGTCTCCAGCTCAGCTTGTTGAATCTCCTCCTTTGCTGCTGACAACAATAATGGGTTCATTTTAACAAAAACTTATTTTTTCTGCTTCTATATCTTCGGGACTCCATCTTTTCCCCCTAAAAAGTTGACCATGCCTCGTCCTGGTTTGCGCGTCAAGCTGAGCGCCATATGGAGATGGTTCTGGCTCATGAGGACTGTGGTGGATGTGGCGCTTCCTCAGGAGACCTACGCGCCTCATTCAATCCGGACTGAGGGCCATTTGACCCTCGGTGGTCTGTTCCCGGTGCACGCCAGAGGGGCTGATGGCTCACCGTGCGGGGACCTGAAGAAGGAGAACGGGATCCAGAGACTCGAGGCCATGATGTACGCTTTGGACCAGATCAACCAGGACGAGCAGCTCTTACCCAACATCACGTTAGGTGCTCGGGTGCTGGACACTTGCTCGAGGGATACCTACGCGCTGGAGCAATCTTTAACTTTCGTGCAAGCCCTGATCACGAAGGACACCTCCGACGTGAGATGCACCAATGGGGAGCCACCGGTGTTTGTGAAGCCGGAGAAAGTGGTGGGAGTCATCGGAGCCTCGGCGAGCTCCGTATCGATCATGGTTGCCAACATCCTACGCCTCTTTCAGGCAAGTCTTTTTGAACAGTGTGCAAGAGTTTTGTGGCTTTAGAAATAGTGTTTGTGCACAAGCCTTCTGGTAAAAGAGTGTTGCACCTCAATGCTGTACCCACCCAGTAAGAAGCAGATGAGATGCCATAAGTAGTAACAACAAAAAGCCTTATCTTACAGGGAAATAAATCAACTGTTATTAACAAAAAATCAGCTATTTTTTCAGGTGATATCATATATATTCGTTTGCTTCTGGTAATGGTTAAAGAGTGTTTCTCCTCATTGCTATACCCACCCAGTAAGAAGCAGATGAGATACCATAAGTAGTAACAACAAAAAAAGCCTTATCTCACAGGGAAATAAATCAACTGTTATTAACAAAAAAATCAGCCTTTTTTCAGGTGATTTTCAGGTTGATATCATATATATTTGTTTGCTTCTGGTGATGGTAAAAAGAGTGTTGCACCTCGTTGCTATACCCACCCAGTAAGAAGAAGAAGATGAGAACAGGGATGCCATAAGTAGTAACAACAAAAAGCCTTATCTCTCTCTCATAAATCAACTGTTATTAACAAAAAAAAATCAGCTTTTTTTCAGGTGATATCATATATATTTGTTTGCATTTTTAATTTGATGCATGCTAGACTTCTCTCCATCTTAAAATATTGAAACAAAAAAGAAAGGTGAAGTTAGTTTGGGTGTTTTTTTTCACCCTCCGCTACACTGTGTGGATGAGACAGCTGAGTGTGCTGTTGCTTGTCCCCGGTGGTGCTGAAAGAACAGCTCCCGTCTGTTCCAGTCTCACTCCAGAGTCTGGATGAGTGGACACTGACAGCCTGACACAATCACACCCAAACTCAACAACCCCCTCCTGAGAATAACAGGCCTGCTTCATGTGATTGCACATGATTATGTGAGCCTCTTGTACAGGGGGGAGAGAGAGAGAGACCGCAGGCATTTTTATGAATTGTTTTGAACCTGAAAGCACTGATTTATTGGTGGAGCTGGCTCGCTTTTATCTACAGGGGGCCCCCTTCTTTGCAATGAGCTTGTTTCAAAGTCCTTGCACCCTAATTGAGCTCGATGGCTGCGAGTAAATGAAATGAATTTGCAGCACTAATTTCAAAATGAGTTAGCTCAGGGTTTATGGGAGCACATCTCTATTCCTGTTTGGCTGGGAAGTCGACTGATGGTGTTTGCCCACTGCTGGTGCTGCAGTGGAATGGGAAACGCAGCAGGGCACCAATACAGCAGATTAATTATTTAAAACACATCTCCATAGCAAAATATCTAATTACTTGAAATACCGCGTGGATGCAAATGTGCAGACTTCTATGCAGTTTTATCTCGTGCGAGGATGGCGACGAGGAACGTCAGAGCTGCAGTGTTTGCACTAATGATCTGTGGTTGCAGATTGTAACTCACAGTCTTGTCATCTTTGTGTTTTGTTTCAGTTCAATTAGACAAACCATGGGGCCTGGCTGTAAGTAGCTGTTTAACTGTAAGACCATCAAAGTACTTAACATGCTTTTAGCCCCCCTCTTCCTTTTCTTTTCACACACACACACTTACACACATGCAACACTCTTGTTTTTTTTAACAGCAGTCATCCTCTGGGGTTTTTGTTGGCTCCATTGGCTGGACTATTAGCCTGATGGTCCCAACCGCAACCTCCAGCCTGGCTGTGCTTCGTATTCACTCTTTGTAGACTGAGTTAACACATTTTTTTTTTATTATTCAAGTTGGTAAAACCCTCCAGTGATACTTTGAAGCATCCTCAATACACTTGTTAAGTGTTGCAGAGTGTGAGGGTTCCTTTTTTCCATGCAAGCTGTGTAACATATTGTATGCATTTGGGAATTCAGAGGGTTTAAGGGGAGAGAGAGAGAGATGATTTCTTGAGTCTTCTCCTCTTTTCCTCCTCACACCAGGTGCACCAGCATGTGTGTGAGTGTAGGTGTAGTCCATGGGCAATGTTGGACTGGAGCTCCAGCTCGAGGAATCTGTGGTTTGAACAGCAGTTGTCATGAAGCTCCGTCCGACACATTTCTTCTCGTGTTGCCAGAAAAGGTGGATTAAATCGCCACAATCAAATCTGCAGACAAGGAATTCAGTCTGAACCCGTTTGCCCTGCAGCACACTTATTATTTTTCTATGGTACCGTTGGTGATGATAGCACCGATAATAAACGATGATGAATTAAATGTGAGGCCACATGATACTGTATAATCAATACTGACCAGAAATGAGAGCTCCCAGCACAACTACCCTCATTAGTTTTACGGCATTTGATTAGTGTTTGGCAGCCATTACACGTTTCTGAGATAGTTTGCAACTGCAATCCATCAAGTATCAAGTGATTCCAGTCAAAAGCATCAAAAGCTTGACATAGCACCTGTTCAGATATGATTCAATGAAGCAAAGCAGATTTTTTTTTTTTCTCATGTCAAAGTGAAAGACAGCTCAGTAGGAAGTGTGCAATTTCTTGTCCTTGTCAATTTGAATTACATTTCATTATGTGATGTGGTCCATAAGCAGTCTAATGGACTTTGAAGTAAAATCTTAACGCTTTGAGCTTTCGGTCAATGAGCTGTCCTTCTAAACTACTATCCCCCTTTGTTCTCATTGAATATCATCAAGTCATTTCATGTCTCACCTCTGTGATAAATGAATCATCAGGGCAGCTAAATAGCGATTGTAGATTTTATTGTCGTGCGCTAAATATCATGGCTGTCTATTCAGGACATGAGTAGCTGCTGAACTGTTAATGCTGGGAAATTGACATGAGGGATAGATTTTTCTGAGGACCTAGGAGGGTTGATCAATACTGTTGCCATGGTGAGGCCGATTTGCTGCTAAGATGTTTTTATTTCACTGCCTTTCATGCTGTGTTGGAAATGAGAAGCAACAATGCCACAGGAGGGGAAAAAAAATCAATCAGCCAAACTTTTGAATTGTTACCAGGAGCTATGATGTTGTGCACCTTTTTTTGAAAAATCATCCAATCCTCACTGTGTAGCTGTCATTCCCGGGGAGGACAACACTGTAGTTGAAAAGACCGGACAACTTTGTCCATCTGTACGTCGTGGCCTCTTGAATGAATCATGAAATTGATTTTTATCCAGGTGACATTTACATCAGGGAGCGCAGCTCGCAATTCTCTGTCGCATCTCTTTTCTCAAAGAGCGAGTCAAAACTTTGTATTGAATGCAGGTGAACTCCGTCTTGTCCTCCTGTCTGGGGAAGCGGCCCCTTCAGACTAGCTGTCTAAGTGAGGCATTGACGTCCTCTGCTCTCATAGCCCTGACAGGCGTCGGTCGGCTTTTTATCTCTCCTTTTTCACAGAATCATCACCGTGATTGATTTGAAGGAGATTGAAGCCTTGCAGTGTGATCCATTCAGTCGACAGTGGTAAAGGCAGACACCAAAGGAATGTGAAGGCTGTGTGTGTGTGTGTGTGTGTGTGTGTTACGTAACAAGTTCTCAAAGTGACACAAAATGGAGGTTAATTATGTCTGTTTTTCTAAACACAGTTGCCATTTGTACATTGATGCATGCAGCAACGCAGGTCAATTAGTCACATCTCTAGCATTGTTTTCAGCCCCATCATAGAAGACACGGTTGGTATGTCAAGTATGCACCATACGATTACATACACACACACACACATATATATAAACACTATATATGCACACAAAGAACTCCATTACCATTGCTGAAGGAATGAAAACACAACCGTCTCATGGATATTTCATGATCCACACCAGTGGTTTTGACTCTTGTATTTTCTCTCCATCACTTGCTAATTGGCTTTTATACAGAGTGTGACACAGAGACCCCACTTAGCACATTATAACTTTATAACAAGTATGTGAAACAAGGACTTACACTTTGTCATCCAACTTGACATTTTCATCCAAACTAAGCCTCAGCCTCTTACTTAATACATAACTAAAATCATATAAGAGCTATTATAATTATTATTTATTATTGCATTATTATTGTTTATTTTATATATTTTGCAACTTATGTTTGTTAAGATTTTGTTATTGCGCGTAAACAGTTAGTCAGATAACTATTTTTTTTACTGGTAGAATGAAAAACTTGACTACACATTAAAAAATACTGAGTTGAAAACAACCCAATTTGGGTAGTTTCAACTATTGGACCAACTATACGCTGGGTTAATCCAACCCAGCAAGTTGGGTTGATCATTCAACCCAAATATTGGTTTATATTCAGCGTCGGCTTTAGGGGCGGGCCATGGGGGTCCAGGCCCGTCCTAAAAGGTCACTGTGCCCCCTCAGCTGAATTCTCTCCTGACAAAAAACTAAACTGAAATAACAGCTAGGCTATAAGTAAAATTAAGTCATTCAGTTTGGTAATGGAAGGACTTAACACTGCAATGCAAAATAAAGCACAAAACAGTGATAGTTTTGCATTTAGGAAACAACTAGGACATGTACTTGGGCTTGATTACATTGTTTTCTATTGGAGTGGCGCTGCACAGCGCGGCGTGACGTTTTGTCTGAACTTCTATCGGATACACGGTTCCTATTTTTTCCTGTCACTCATATTGAGAGGAACGGCTGATTAGTTTAGATAAAATGAGCCGAGAAAACCGGGTCAGTTGTCCTGGATGTAAATGAAAATATTAACTTGATTACTGACACTTTCAGCACA